>JADKXX010007228.1:0-152341 GCA_017310255.1 Butorides virescens | reverse complement strand
CTGGGGGAGGTGTTCGACACAGATCGAGGTGGCCTCTCGACCCCCAGCGGTTGCTTGCCTTACCTTTCTGAGAAAGGGGTGAGACAACAGATTCTGGGGGAGGTGTTCAACACGGATCGAGGTGGCCTCTCGACCCCCAGCCGAAAAATCTGGCACAACAATGGAATTAGAGACTGCAGCCGGATTGCTCTCCAGTATCCTCTCTAAGAGAGGTGGGGAGACTTCAGTGAAACAACTGATTAAGCTGATTAATTTAGGACGCCGATGGGGGCACTTTACCAGCCTGCCTCTGATATTCTCGGTTACTGAGTGGAAAGAATTTGGGGAAAAGATGTGGCAAAAGATGATATCTGGGGATGAAAAAGAGGAAAAAGAAATAAAAGCCGTCCGAGAGCTGTGGCGTACTGTATTAGAAACTTTAAAGAGCATGAAAGCAGAAAGAGAAGTAGCTTGTGCTGCTGCACAAATGTTAAATCCTGAGCCAACTTTAGAGAAATTTAGGGATACTGAAAGTAAGTCAAGACCTTTGGCGTGATTTTTTGGACTCTCCGCTGTGAAGGGGATGACTGGGACTACTTGTAAAACTGTTGCTGAAATCCGCGTGAATGTTGAGTCCGTCTCTCTCCCGCAAGAGGCGGCAGGTCCGTCTGTTTTGCGGCGGGGTTCGGAGCAAACAGAAGTTGCCACCACCGGGTCCCAGGGGAGGTATGAGCCGCATACGGAAGTAGTGCCCCAGGATACTCCTGAGGAGGAGTGGCCAACACCGCCTTCCGTTATGGAAGGAGAGGGGTGTCAACCATCACCCTCTTCTCCACCCTCAGCTCCACCTTTGTATCTGCCGTTGCCGCCCCCCACTGACTCATCTGCCCCAGCAACCCCATCTAGTGGTGATTGTGAAAAATCGTCTCAAAAGAATGTAGATAAGCCGCTGCACACAATTCCCCAGCGTCATAATGATTTTGACCCACGAGTAAAACCGGAATCGTCACAGGACAATTCTTCATGAATCATAGAGGAGTATAAACCTCCCTTGATTCCGGTAGGCCCACCAGCATCAGTGAAACACGCGCGATGGAGCGGAATCATGAGAGATGCTATTTTGGAAGGGCAATGGGATGCAGCGGATAGGTTGGGAGGTATTCCACCGATAGTGTGTCCTGTGATACAAGAAAATGGTGCGGCAAAGTGGGAACCGCACGATTGGAAAATTCTTACAGCAACACCGACCAGCAACCGAGAGGGAAGTTATGGCAGTTTCTGAAACGCAATCAATGGGTCAAGAAAACTAAAGTTCAAAACGAACCATTAGCTGATGGTATCACAGTGTACACCGACGCAGGGAAACGCTTGCGTCGAGCAGCTTGTGTCTGGCAGGAGAAAGGTCAATGGTGTCAACATATAATAGAAGGGCAAGTTCAAGACTCATTGCAGACACTAGAACTAACTGCGGTAGTCTGGGCCTTAGGTAACTGGTTGAATAATCCTCTAAATGTAGTAACAGACTCTCTATATGTGGCGGGTGTAGTGCCACGGCTAGAGGATGCCCTTCTCAGAGAAACAACGAATCCTAGGCTAGGGAAACTATTTATCCAGTTGAGGTCTACGCTCACGCAGCGAACTATGGCCTGTTGTGTTATTCACGTACGTAGTCATCAGTGGAATCTCGGATTAGGACAAGGTAACCGAATTGCTGATAGCCTAGTTAGTCCGGTGTGTCACGTACCCCCGCTGGATAAATTTCTGCAAGCTAGACAGAGCCATGATACCTTTCATCAGAATGCTAAGGGTTTAAAGAGACAATTTGATTTGACAGAAAATGAAGCTCGATCCATTGTCCAAGCCTGCCCTAGATGTGGAAATCATGGACCAGGTATAGGACAGGGAGTGAACCCAAAAGGTCTAAAAGCATTAGAGTTATGGGAAATGGATGTTATGCATGTTCCAGAATTCGGTCATCTGAAATATGTACATGTAACCATTGACACCTTTTCAAAAATGATATGGGCTAGTGCATTGCCTGGTGAAAAAGCACCTCATGTCTGTAAACATCTACTTGCTTGTTTTGCAGTTTTAGGAGTGCCTGAGCAGATTAAAACAGATAACGGGCCTGCATATGCCAGTCAGAAATTAAGGTCATTTCTATTGAAGTGGGGTGTTAAACATACAACAGGAATTCCACACTCACCAACAGGGCAAGGGCTCATAGAACTTACCCACCAGGTCCTAAAAGACTATTTGAACAAGCAAAAAGGAACAGAAACCGACGCACAGCAAAGATTACATCAGTTACTTTTTACAATGAATTATTTGTGTTTGATGAGCGATCGTGAAGAACCACCCGTGGTCGTACATCACCAAAACCTTAAATTTAATAGTGCAACCACCATTCCTCATCTTAGGGTGATGTACAGAGATCCAGCCACGGGGATCTGGGAGGGGCCTGTTCCTGTTATTTTTAATGGTCGAGGTTACATGTTTGTATCCACACATGGTGGTCCAGTGTGGGTGCCCAGCCGAGTAGTGAAGCCTATGCTGTCGCAAGACCGAGCTAGCAGCCAGAATGTTCAGAACTCTGCTTCTAGGGATAATGATCCCGATAACAACGAACCTCCACAACATTGATTATAGGGATAATATGTGGGTTACTTGGGCAAAACGGACAGGACAATCAGAATTTTGTTTAGCCATGGCCTCAGCGACAGACCTCTTTCGAACCTGTTAAATTGGTATTCCTTTTTAGATCCTTCAGAGTTTGGTGCCTTTTCGACATATAGTTGTGCCAATGACACAATCATTGCAAATTGCTCTGCTAAGCTAATTAAGGGATTAAATGTTACCTTGCCTTGGGACCCCCAAGAACTGCAGCTGTTGGGGTCCCAGGCAATAGGCAATCAGTCAGCTAATTGGATGCAGACATGTTTCGTGTTTGGTACCTCACAACAGCGAACAAACTCATACAAACAGTTTAATTGGGCAAATTGGATAAACGTGACCAGTAATGGTAATTATACTTACCAGGGTAAAGGCTCTTTTTGTGGCACCTCTAACAAGCAACAAGGATTAGGAGCATACGGAGCTGAAGCAACAGGAGGAAGTAGCATTTGGAACAATGGTTCTGCTAAGGCTTTACCTGCCAATACATTCCTCATTTGTGGGGACAGAGCCTGGCAGGGCATATCTGCAAATGTCATTGGTGGTCCTTGTTATCTAGGTAAACTAACCATGTTTGCACCATCTCTTAGTCAACTTAGGGATGTCATTATGTCTGCCGGCCAGAGTCGAACAAAACGTGCCTTATTAACCCCTGATTGTAATGACAATGTTGAACTTTTATCTGTAGCTGCTCACATTGCTTTAGCGGTTTTTCTGCCGGGTGCTGCTGCTGGTAATGCCTTAAAGAATCTAGCACGTCTTGCTTGTTGGACAGAGAAACAAAGTAATATAACAACAAAGGTCTTAGGAGAATTATTGTTAGATCAAAAAGGTCTACGGCATGCTCTGTTACAAAATCGTGCTGCGATTGACTTCTTACTATTGGCACAAGGCCATGGGTGTGAAGATTTTGATGGCATGTGCTGTTTTAACCTAAGCGATCATAGTAAGTCAATCCATCAGTCAATTGCCTTGATGAAGAAGAACTTAGAAAAAATACAACAAGATACCAGTCCCTGGAACAAGTGGTTTGAACAATGGGGACTAACAGGATGGGTGAAAGATCTCTTTAAGGAAGGCTTGCACCTATTAATGCTTCTGGCTGTAGGACTAATAATTATCATTATCATAGTAGCTATTGTGAAGCGCTTATTATCCAAACTAGCATCTACTGTTTTGCTTGTGCAAAAAGAAAAAGGGGGAATTGTGGAGGGATGGCTGAGTGAGAGAGGGCATGATTTAATCCCTTTTGACAGCCCCTGCTTCTAAGCGGATGTGGGTGGACCTATGACCGGAAGAGAAGGTGAAGCCCCTCCACCTGACAGATGATCCGTCCCAGTCACAGTAGCGATGTAGTGTGTTTATAACAGTGTTCTTCCAATCACAGTGTGACATGTGTGTATGTTATTGTTTTCTGCCTATATATACTTTTGTTAGCTGCGCAATAAAGGAGAACGACCATTACTCATATTGAGATTCCATCGTTACTCCACGCCGGCTTCCCCTTCCGACAAACACCTGAGATAATACTTATTTTAAATAATGTTCTGAGAGCTGTATGATTTTGTTGTTTTAGAAGAACATAATTGTTTAACATATGGTAAACTGCAAAACCCCCTTAAAATATCATGCATTTCCAATGGTATAGTCTAAAACTGCAGAAAAAAATATTAAGTTATATGGCTGTCACACTTGTAACTAGGGAACCACAGGATTCACTTAAGTCTTCACAGGGACAGGCAGAGCATCTTGTTTATGAATTATGCTTTTATTTGAAACATTAAAATGTATTCTGACAATGCCATATATGTAAAAAAACATATGTATGCAAAATCACGTTTATACTTTTTAATTATGATTCAGAAAAAAAAACTTTTTGGTACTTATTAAGGGAATAAAAACTTATCTGATTGTTTTTTGTTTTGTTTTTTTTTTTTAATAAGACTATTTTTCCAACCTGATGGTTTAATTCCCACTGGATGTGTTCTGATTCTTTAGATAACTAGTGAAAGACTCTCACTGTCCCTATCTTTCTGCTATGATGTTATTTCACTGAAACTCTTTGTAAAGCTGAACTGAATTTAGATGACTCTTCACTTAGGTCCTGATCCAAAACCCATCAAAGTCAATGACTTTCTTTGGGAATAAAGTTCCAAAGATAGTTTTTAAATACCTTTGAGGTAATGATAACCTGAATATATATCTCAAAGTAGTTATATATTCTGGGACTGCTTCTGAATTCAAGCAGTAATATGAAGGCTGAGAAATCTCTAGGCTTCAGGAAGGTTCACAGGCTATGCTTACTTAGAAGTTGGGAACCAGAGGCTATAAGAAGCTTTGGGAGCAAAATAGCTAGGGGTTCTTACAGTGATTCATGTTCTTGTGTTTCAAGTTGTTTTAGGATTATTCTTTACAATGACTTATGCATTTCATGATAATGAGGCAGAGACACTGCACAACATGAGACAAGACCATGTGAGACTGTTGAAACACCTGAAGAGTTAGGGAGGAATGCCTAAATTTCTTTGTGGGTCTCGTGTAGTATGTTGCTCAGACCAATTGTATAAGGACTGAGTCCCATTTAATTCTGAGATGGGACTGTTTATCTCCAAGGAATATAAGAAGTAATTTACTGATCCTGGACTTCAGGCAAGCAGACTTCAGCTTATTCAGAGAACTGGGATCCCAGGGGAGGAAGATCTGAAAGTGTTAGTGGTCTATACTGGGAAATGCTCTTTTCAACATCTTTATCAATGAGCCAGAAGAGAGAATAGAGGCCTTGTGCATAAAGTCTGCAGATAACACTAACAGGGATACTAGTTGATATGCTGGAGCAGCCCCTGGTGCCTACAGGGAGGTCACCAAGGAGACAAAGCAAGGCTCTTCACAGTGGTGTATGGTGGCAGGACCAGTGACAATGAGCATAAATTGAAACAAGAGAGGTTCAGACTAGTTATAAGGAGAAACCCTTACCTCATAAGGATAGTCAGGCAGGGAAGCAGGTTGCCCTGAGAGGTTGTGCAGCCTCCATCCTTGGAGGTTTCCAAAATCTGACTACATCAAGCCCTGGCCAACCTTCTCAGAGCAGGAGATTGGAGAAAAACCTCCCCATCTCTCTTCCAGTGTGAATCATCTTGTGATTTTATGAACATTTCCTGGCTTCTTTAAGTTAGCAGAATCAAATTTTGGTTTTCATAAGGTTAATTTTCTGAAATTATTCAGAGGCAATTTTCTTTGGAATACCTAGGAGCTTAGACCTCAGTTCGGGTAGTTTATGTCAGGAACTGAGACTGTAGTACGATTCAATGTTTCTTTCAATTGAGGAAGTATCTAAGGTAGATACACACTGGTAGGTGTTTCAAAATTATGACATGTGGTAGGTCTGCCTTCTACCTCCATTTCATCTTTCATGTTTTACGATGGAAAAAAACAAGAAACAGGTTCTTTTACATAAAGAAATTGTGCCTCTGAATCACTTACCTTAGAAGTTCAAGACAAGACCTGAGGCTCAGCTTACAGGTTTGATACTCCACTTCTCACATCTAGAGTGCTAGAGAGACAAAATGATGATTATATTATTTTCCATTCCTTCACTTTCCTAGCCTCTGGGGAAGGTATGCATTTTCTCTGTAGGGATCACTGACATCTACAAATAAATGAAGAACATGGCAGTAAGAAACTAAGGTTCAGGATTCCCTTTACATGAATTCTGTTCATCAGGCAGTCGGATACCCTGATGACTATCTTCTTTGTCTTTTTATATCCTAATAGCTGAGTATTACACGGATTATTGGAGGTGTGGCTGAACTCCCATTCATAGAATCATAGCATCATAGAATCATAGAACCATAGAATGTTTTGGGTTGGAAGGGACCCCTAAAAGTCATCTAGTCCAACCCCCCTGCAGTGAGCAGGGACACTGCCAACTAGATCAGGTTGCTCAGAGGCCCATCCAACCTGGCCTTGAATGTTTCCAGGGATGGTGCCTCCACTACCTCTCTGGGCAACCTGTTCCAGTGTTTCACCACCCTCACTGTAAAGAACTGAGCATGAGCGATTGTGGGTGAGTGTTTATACCCATGAGGGAGTCTGTTAAACGTGTATTGTATCCCCTCCCAAGTGAAAGCAAACTTCTTTTTATCCTCCTCCTTTAAGGGAACCATAAAGAACATATCCTTTACATCGAGCACTGCCATCCAGGGGTGCGCAACTGCTTGCAAAGTAGCTGTTAAGTTTGCAATGTTTGGCACAGCAGCCGTTAGCGGGGCTGTATTCACATGCAAGCGCCGATAATCAATGGTTAAACGCCACCTCCCATCTGGCTTCCGAACTGGCCAGACTGGTGAGTTGTAAGGAGAGTGGGTTCTGGAGATAATTTGCCACTTCTCCAAATCAGCTATGACTTCCGAAATTCCATTTCGTGCCACAGCAGAAATCGGATATTGGGGTACATTAGTAATTTTTGACTCGGGGAGCGCAGGGGCTGCGCGCAGCGCCCGCACCGGAGCCTCCCGATTCCTGACGGGTTTGTGGTGGGTGCTGGAGTCGAAGGACCACACGCTGCCATTCGGCAGGCGCCAGGTTCGTCCATTTAAAACATCGAAACCTAAAATATTTTCATGATGATCTTTAACTGCAAAGCGAGCAGCCATCAGGCGCTTCTCGCCCAGGAGCCATAACTTGACCTTGGCAGTTTGGCACACAGCTCTCCCTCTGTTCACACCGGTAATCTTAACTCTTTGCCATCTGGGTTGCATGCCCAGATTCTCAGCATCTTGTTGTGTTAGTATTGAAATTTGTGCTCCTGTATCTATTAAAAACCTTACTAATTGTCTTTGAGGACTGACTGGAATTAAAATATATGGGTCATCATCACTTATCCACTGATAAGCCTCCACTTTCCGGACAGGCAGGCCCAATTGCCTTCTGGACACTACTCATTTTTTGATTCCATGTCCTGCGATTCCTCCCTAAGGGGGAGGAAGGGGTTGTCTCCTTTTCGGGGGACTGGTGCTGGAGGAATTGAAATACGATCCTTCTTTTCACCCTTATCTCCTTTCTGGAATGTTTCAATCCGACTCAAGATAATGCCAGTAGGCTGACCTTGAATCGCAGCTCTGGGGATGCCCAGGGTTAATGCAGTTTGCCATAATTAATTCCTCAGTTTTCTACACTCTGTTTGCGGGTCTTTAAATTTGTTTCCTTTCCATTTAGTTTCTGTTCCCTGTTTTACGGGTCTTACTTTGTGATCTCCTCCCCGGGACTTCAGGTGTTGGGTTTCGGCTAGTGTATCTTATCATCCCAGCCCATTTCACGGCTGTAATTAACAATGTCATGCATCAATTCTGCCCAAGTAGAGAGTCGCTTGTGGGCATTTTGAGCATTATCACCCCGCCCCTCATTGTATTCTGTGTCTTTCTTAATCTCATCTCATCTCATCTCGTTTTGCAACTAAATGGGGTTTAAGAATTGCTGGGGCTCAGCGGTTTTAACATTGCAAAATCTACTGTAGCTGATAGTGGAACATCGTGGGGCTCTCCTTTGTGCATGGCTTGTATGCAAGCGGCTTTTGTGATGGCTGTTGAGAGTTCACTTAGAGATTTAATGGGGATTATAGAGGGTTCACCTCGCTCCATGATATCTATTCCTCCAGCCCAATAAGCTACTCGGCTGGTGATTGAGTGGGGTGTATTTGTCGGGTCGGGTCCTAAATTTAAGAAAACTCCCGGACCCCAGTAGCCACTTGCCTCATCCTCACTTAACATTATTCGGTCGCCGCCACTTAGGCATACTCACCACAAGTATTCAGTTTCAGTTTCACCCGGTTTTCTGCTGTATCTATCTTGCAAATTTGTTAATTGCAATGGATCCTAGGGGATGGTTCGTGTTGTATGTTGTGGATGACCACCCCGAGGTCCCACAGTTCTTTCTGTTTTAACAACAGGTCTGGCTTCATATTCAGGAGGGTTTGTGGGGAACAAAGAGTCATCATCTTCTGGCTCACTATCATCAGAATCACCCCAGATATCCCCATCCCAGTCTTCAGGAGATGCTATTAGTTTCCTGATTTGTAGGATGTTAGGGGGGCGGGGAGCTTGCATAAGCATCAGCTCGACTCTTTCTCCCAATTTTTGTCTCTTTTCCTTCTCCTCCTTCTCCAATATGAACTAACAGCATGCTAACTTTGAAATCTTGGCTATTGTCGCATTTACCACTGAACTTTGTTAACTCACTGTTTTACACCAATAAACTATATTATTTTTGCCTCCCTCTCACTCCATCCGTGACAATGTCCAGCTTTTCCTCCATCAGTCCCCCCAAGTCCCTCTCGGCAGGGCTGCTTTCGATCCTTTCTTCCCCCAGACTGTATTGATACCAGGGGTTGCCCTGACCCCGGTGCAGGACCTTGCACTTGGCCTTGTTGAACCTCATGAGGTTCACACAGACCCATCTCTCCAGCCTGTCCAGGTCTCTCTGGATGACATCCCATCCTTCTGGCATATCAACCGCACCACTCAGCTTGGTGTTTTGTGCAAACTTGCTGAGGGTACAGTCGATCTTGCTAAGTCACTTATGAATATATTAAACAGCACCGGTCCTAGTATGGACCCCTGAGGGACACTACTCGTCACCGGTCTCCATGTGGACATTGAGCTGTTGACCACTACCCTCTGGATGTGACCATCCAGCCAATTCCTTATCCACCGAACAGTCCACCCATCAAATCTATAGGTCTCCAACTTAGAGAGAAGGATGTTGGGGGGGACCGTGTCAAAGGCTTTGCAGAAGTCCAAATAGATGACGTCCATTGGTTTTCTCTTGTCCACTGTTGTTGTCACACCATCATAGAAAGCCACTATGTTCGTCAGGCGGGACTTGCCCTTGGTAAAGCCATGCTGGCTATCTCAAATCTATTCATGATGAGGGGTTTTCTACTTCCTAGGCTTGTGTACCAAACTGTCATGTTTTAAGATCAGTTTGACACTGGGGAGACAATATGAACTTGGATACCAAAACATTTCAATCACAGATCTGTACAAAAATTTATGAATTACACAACTTCCTTGTACCATATAGTAGTCCAGTAGAGAAGCTGAGCATCTCACGCTAGTGGTTTCTTAGACAACCTCCCTGTCCTGCAGGAGAGATGGAACAGGCTCAGTGTAGCCATCCTAGCTGTGAGGTGTGTGATTCTGGAGCTAGGCAAGGGTTCCTGCAGGCATCTCTCTCTTCTGTAACCAACGTTTCTGCTGGGTGACCCCAGACACCATCCATGCTGGAAGGTGGCAGAGAATACTTGATTCTTGACTAGCCTCTTCAGTGTCCCTTGGGACCTAACAAATGACCATCGCCATCACTGATACTCACAATCTGCCTGTCTGGGAGGTTCTTGGGAATTCATGATTTTTGCAGTGACTGACACATTTGCAGCTATCACAGTGATTGGCAGGTTATTTATGCTAACTTACTCCTCTATACTTACAATCAATCTGCTCCCTTGACAGGTTTACACTGACTTCCATCTGTGTTTTTTTCATCATTCTAACTATTCCTACACAGAATTGGCCACCATCAGTGTAGTCATACACTATGGGCTACTTTTCCTATTCAGGAACTTCTAGGGCGAGTTGCATGGCTATGGTGTTTGTCCCTAGAGGACAACGTCCTCAATGTTTTGCATGTATTCTGGAGTACCACCCACCTCTAGGGTCTCTTAAATTAGCCCATGGTAAATGGTGGGATGATGTTTCTACCTGTGGGGTAATTGCTTCCAGTGTACTGGATTCTTTACCAAGTGAAAACAAGCTGTGTTTACATTCCTCCATTGTGGGAATGGAGGTGTTTGCATTGTCCATGGTGTCATGCTGTCTAGCTCACTTTGCTTCCAGTTCATGCTGCATGTGAAGCACGTCCAGCACAGCAGTAAGCAAAGCTAGGGTCACTTCATTCAGGGTTTGCTAATCCATCATCAGCCACCACTCCCCATTTGGCTTATTCACAGGCCATATCACACTACTGTAGGGGGAACCAGTTTGTGTTACAGCTGTTTGCTCCTTGGAAGCATGTCTCAGTGCTAATTCTAACCCTGCAGCTCTCATCTCCCAGCATTTCAGCAACCACATGATCATTTCTTCCCCTTTGCAGTTTGTGCCCCCTCAAAGGTTGTGCAGTGTCAGCAGGGTGCAGGAGCAGGGGTTGAGGTACACCCCACCACACCCTCAGCCACATGCCTTGGCCAGACCCTGAGGTGGACCCATTTGCCCTCTCCTTCTCTTGTTCTTCTTTAACAATTGTGATGGGGCTGCTTATCCCTGGGGAGGGAACAAGCTCCCCTCATCACTATTGGAGGAAGAGGACTGTACATTCCCACCTTAGACCTCTGATTCCCAGCTGGGAGCACTTTGGTTAGCAGATCACCTTTATCTTCCTCCAGTTTTTGGTACTTTTTTCCATGAAAAAACAGTGTACAAAGGAACACGCCCACAACAAATCCCCCCATCAGGGAGACAGGGGTTTCTTATTTCTTATCCCATTCTTACTTTATCGCCTGAACATTTTACCAAGTCTCATCCCTACACACTCAGACTTTGGGATTTGGGGTCGACCAGCAAACCTGAGCAATGCCTGCCACAAGGGCATCCCTTGCTACACCAATCTCTTCTTGAGAGCAAGGTCCTGCTGCAATTACAGGTCCCAGTCTCTAATACCCATCAGAACTCATATTACAGATATCTGTGGTCTGAGTAATTGGTATCCCACTGCTGACAGCAGTGTTGAATTAAATGACCTCTTTTCACCACAGCAGGAGTGACACAGTCTGGGAGTAAGGTTGGCTGAGTCAGCATGGTAGTTCCAGCCATGCAGTGCTGTTACTGGTGTCTTCTGCACATTTCTCTCAGGTGCTAGGATTGCCTACTCTGCACAGCTGTTGATCATCCTTTGGGTCCATATTATTACCATTATTATTTTTATTAGGTAGAAGTGCCTATGGTTTCCTACACTTTATTGTTGTAGTCTAGTGTGTAACACATTCACCTGGGATGTAAGTCTTAAACAGTTTTTAGTTCACAAGATTTAAGCTTGCTTACTAAATGAACCATCTGTAACTAAAACGCTACAATACATTATCTTCCCCTGAATATAGTTTGAATTCTTGTTTGCTGAATTTGAAAAGTCCTCCCTCTATAACATCTGTTTGACTGCAGCTTTTGAGACAAACTGGGAAAAAAAAGCCTTTTTTATTATGTTAAACTTTTACTACAGGTGTGAGAGTTATTATGTGCTTAATGATATTAACTGATCTATAACACTTTTAAAAATCATGGTGAAAACTGCATTCTTCAAGCTTGCACACTCCTACTGCTGGAAGATTACTCAACTTCTCAGGTGCCAGGTCTTACAATATTTATCAGTTAATATTAGCTGTTAATATATACCAGTTAATATATATAAAGGTAGAACCAGAAATAGGAAATAAACCAAGAAAATCAATGCCAGAATTATAAGAACAGGAACAAGGTAGAAACAAAAGGAAAATAAAATGATAAATATATAACAAAAAACCTCCTCTGAATATGATTGGATTTGATGAACTCTCAAATTACTACTACAAATATATTTCAATAATAACTATTAAAGTAATATAAGTTATATTATATTGAGTAATATAAATATGTATATTTTGTACTTACAGAAATATTCAAGAGTTTCTTTCCTTTAAACTAGAAAATTTATTATTTTCAATCATTTGAAAAAACAAAGGACTATTTCCTCAGTTATTGAGCTGCAATCATCTTAATGGAGAAATCCATTAAGAATATCTATTACAATTATAATATCACTGTTTACAGTAATCATCAACTAAGTACAGTTGTAACTTATTTATAAAAGTACTAACCAACAGTTCAGAACAGCTCATATAAAAAGTTACCTAACCTGATCAAGTAATGAGATCATGTAAAATTAATTTCCTGTGATAAATATTTAGAAAATGCTATTAATCAAGTATATACTAGGAACACAAAGGTTTAAAAATCCTTTACACCTAATAGTCTCAAACATTTTTTTTTTTTTTCTCATCTGGAAGCATAGCCTTTACTTACTTTTCAGTAGCTTATTTTTGGAATAATGCCTAACCTACTTAATAAAAGCCATATAGTGACTCGGGTAATACATTTCTTCAATCAAGTTGATTAGATTAGTAATGAAGTTCAGTAAACCTGGATCAGATGTCTGACTGCCAAAAACCCTAAAGAATTAATTTTATTTTTCTAAACCTCAATTTCCTTATTTCAAAGATGTTACTAATGATTTTATTTATATTTGAAAAATAAATTAAAAGGTAATGATAAATAAAAATATATATAATTCAGTGTGTATAGGAGTGAGATATTGCTATCTCGTATTCCTTATTCTTTGATTGTGTTTCACTTATATAGTTGTTCTGAAATTTAATCATGATAATAATTCAACTGCTAGTGAACTTTTGGGTGACAGCAGTCCACCTAGAAGGAACTGGAAATTTCAAATTCAGCAACTGTTTGGTTAAATCAAGATTAAAAGAGAAACAAAGAAGGACTGCTGGAATAAGTAAACTGAAGTTTAAATAAAGTACTTAAAAAATAAAATTATTTTCCTCTTGGAATAAATTAACATATTCTTACACATATAATACTTTGGCTTACCCAATGTATTTTAATTTTGTTGAATAGGATTAATACCTATCTTATTTTTACCTTGGATATTGTTTTACTCTGGGTGCTATTTTGAAACCTGTGAAAAGTATCTAAAGCACATTGAACCAATTAGAGAACTGTCCCAGCTGGTTAGGAGAATTTCACTCTGTTTCACAGCTGAGACTTAATCTAGCATGTTAATGGCTACAGAGAAACAAACTCAATTTATAATCCCCAGCTAAATCTCCTTCTGACCTTAAGAGTAGTAGTTAATTAAGAGCAATGTAAGTGCAAATCATTCTCTTTTTAACTTACATAAATCATGTACAGAAAAAGGAAGTCATAACTATATAAAATACAGTATTTAGACTATATTTTGGATTCTGAAATGTGAATTGAAGGTAAGTGAAAGACATGATTTGTTTTAGAAAAGTGAAGCTTCCAAAGGACTGTTAGAAGGACCATCTTTCCTCTTTCTCTAAGTGTATATGACACCATTCAAGTTACACCATTCTTGCAATGCATTCAGAAGACTAATAAATTGTAAATCAGGAAATATATGTAAAAGCAAAATTATCAGCCTTTGAAATCTTAACCATTATACTAAAAGTGGATGTCATAATAGCTCTAGTTTTTGTTTTATCTATACCTTGTAGAGTTTTAAGGAAAGAAAGAACTAATTTAAGCTGAATTTTCTGTGGTCCTGAAAAAAGCGAATTTACAGGTGGAAATATGTATACACCTATCGATAATTTCACAACATTCAGTTTCTGAGTATGAAATTCTGAAGCACACATGCACTGTTCTCACCAGAGAAAACTTTCACAAGTTTGGGAACTCCCTACATTCTGAACAGCAGCTTTTGCACTGGACTACATGATTGTTTTGGCTATTTGTAGTGAATACTATTATTGAACTTTAGGACAAAGCCAGGTGATTTCTTTTAAATTCAGGCCATTGTCTGCCCTTGATACATATAGATAAAAGGAAAGTAGGCAGTGATGAATTGCATATTTGACTTTAGTGTCTGCCCATTTAATACCATCTCTTCTTTTTTACTTCAGCTTACACTATAATTCTGGTACCTGGAAAACTGGCTAATCTAATGATTTATGTAAAATCCTTGTCCTAGAAGAATGAAAAGCCTGCTGATAAAATGAAATAGGAAACAAGTTTCATGATGCATTGTCACCTTTCCCCCTATAGCTTCTGACTTTTTTTCCTGCTTTTCCTTCAAATTACAAAAAATTTTCTTTCTAACAAAGTATTTTTTTGCTACCTAATTATCAATACAGGTTTAGCTGATTTATTGTTTTTAATTTTAATTTCGTATGACTTCACATAAGATATAGTTTTTACTCCAGCGAATAAAACCATGAAAGCATCAAAAAAAGATCAATTTTAACCTAGTTAAAGCAGGATTATATACTTCATCAAAAGTTAAGTCAGTTAGACGAGACTGAATGAAATACAATATGCATTTAACAAAGATAGATCATGCCCGATTTACCTGACAAATTCTTGGACAGGATAATTGATTTTTTACAGTAGGAAAATACATTTGGTCTAATCTTCCTAGACATCAGTAAAGACCTTGGTACAGTGCTACATTACTAGGAAAGCTAGAAAAGGTAGAGATTTGTCAAGTAAAAAAGGAATTGTTCAAAAAGAAAGATACAATTGATAATGATGAAAGGGACCCACCAGTTTATTTGTGCAGGAAGAAGTTTCTCAGCAGTCCTATTTAATATTTAATAATTTTCACCAATGATTTCTACTGAGTGGGAAAGTTAATAAAATTTGCTGACAGAAAATAAGGAAGCAATAATAATTTGAATGATTGGAATATTATGTAGATAATACTGAGAATCTAATTTATAAAGTAGGATTGCATTTCTTATCCAAAAATATAAATCATATACTTTGGCATATGAAGCCTTTTTGGTACAATATGGTGCCTCTTCAAATAGGAAAGACACTGAAAAGAAAATAGCTGTATGTATAAAACATTCAGAGGATGCCTATATTTAACAGTATGACAAGGCTAGGAAAACAGCAAAGATAACCTTAGAATGTATGGGGTAAAAAATCTACAATTAACATAGTTTTGGCCATCTATATATCAGTTCATTCACAAATTAATAGAAAATTGATATATTCTTGGAAATCACTGAGCACTTCTTCAAGAAAATCTGTAAAAATTAAGTTCCCTTCAAGAAGCTGTGAACTCTTACTAACATCTATGTATGTGCATAATGTGCAATAAATTTTATAATTTGTATCACCTAACAGATAAAATGTGCATCACTGAATACTTTTGATTAAGAAGCATTTATGAAAAATTATTGTGTTCCGAGGCTTTATGAAAGTGACAGTATCTACACTATATCTAAAGCCTGACTAAGTTTTGCAATCAATTAGTATTAAAAAACTTGATTTTTTTTAATTTAATGATTGAATTTAACACAATTACTTTTCAATGGATTGTTGCATTTTCTGTAATTGTTTGTTACATTAATCACAATATTTTTTCAGAGGAACTTTAAGAAATCCATTTCCCTTTAGAGAATTACTTTACCTCCTCAAGTTGAAAAGTCCTCCATTTAGCATAACTACAGTTCCCATAAAAATGAAATTTCTCCTTTGATTAAATGAATAATAATTATATAAGAGGGCATAAAATATTTCTTTATTATTATTACTATTAACTGGAACACCACGGAAAATTAACTGTTCAGAACTGCTACCTACTTCTATTCTTCAGTCTTTCAATTCTGATTTATTTTTCTCTATAGCTTTCCTATTATTGATAACATTATATGAAGCACTTTGATTTCCTCCATTATAGACTTTATTAAAATATATTATTATTTTATACAATATTATATAATATATTTTATATTCTAAATGTAAATGCATTTTGTATAACTAAATATATTTACATTTATAAATATAGTATATTTTTATGCCTCTAAATATCCTGTTTCCTTATAGCAGGAGAAGGTTCTTCTTTTCCTAAGGCATTACCATCTGTGACTTCTCCCATCTTCTTTGTAGTGTGAAAATCTTCAGAATGCAGTTGATATGTCTGTTTTGACCCATTAAAATTCATCATGTAGAGTAATTGCTTCTGTAGCTAAATTCTAAACTCCCTTCCTCAGGCATGCCTTCCAATTTTCTCTTTAGTCTGCGTCTTCCCAGATTATTTTATCCTGTAATACTACTAGCATTACCCGGAGCTAGAAAATCAGAGATTCTCAATCTGTGCTGAAATGTGAACTTTTGATATTATTTAATATAAAGTTGATTTCTTTCCAATTTTTATATTCCTATACGAATAAGTGAGATTTGATTGTAAGGAATATACATTTATGAGAGATAGGACAACAATAAAATCCGTCCTGTATTGTTTGTGTATAAAATTACAGGAGATCTCATTTCAGACTGCTTATTTGTTCATTCTGTCACAACTTGGACCTGAAAGGCAGTTTAATGTGGAGCTAGGAGCCTATTTGTGTTTGAGTTGCCAGTAATGTTTTGTGGCTGAAACTCCCTGTAAATGCAGTTTGGCTGGATTCTTTGATTTTTAATGATCTCTTAGATTTGTAATGACTGTTTCAACAGAAAACCAGAAAACTGAATTATGATTCTTCTAAGATGAAAAACAAATTTTGGTTTAGTATCAGGTCCAGAGTGTGTTCCCTGCCTCCTCGGAGTTGACCTGCCTGCACTCAGGGCCAGTGGTGGGACGCAGGTGGTGGTGCAACTTTGGCTCAGACTGTTGCGTGAGAAAGACTCATTGGGGTGGCCGTGCTCTGCTCCATTTCATCTGTGGCTCTCTCCCTTGTCACAGAGCTATGTCACAGCCCTGCCATTGCCCAGCCCTGGTCCCCTCTTGCTGACTTGACTTCTGATGTGGGCAACATTAAAGGCAGTCTGGTTGGAAGGGGAAAATTACTGTTCAGAAGAAAAATTCTGCTGAAAAATACCAACAGACTATTGCTTGGGGTGGTGGGCCCTTGTTGGGGATGGTCCTGCCCTGCCAGCCTGGTTGGCATCCCCTGCTCCTAGTACCCCTTTCCTTACAGGACAACTTGGTCTTGCTGCTTCTAGACCATTTAGTTTGGTTGTATGTGGTTAGGAATTATTCTCATGTTAAATTACACTGCAATGGGAAGGATGAAATAATGCAGTTTAAGAATTTATCACTGCCTTCAAGGAAGATGGATGCAAATTAATCCAATATCCTGAAAAAAAAGGGGAGATTTTCCTATAGGAATATTTTTTTTATTAGTTGACATGTGGTTTGATGATAACTACGATTAAATAAATACATTCACAGTGTGTTACTTAGAAGCAGTTAATGAACAGTTAATAAAAAATAATTTCATTAAATTGCTTTTCAAGATCAACAACCATTAAATGAATAGCAATGCACCAACTGCAGCTAATTGTAGTTAACTTCTGAGAGGTACAAGACACTTCTTCCAATATATCAGAAAAAGCCACTGTTTCTTGTCTAAAATTTTATTTTATTAGTTTTTAAATTTACATTCTATTGATCATTTCTTGTTAAATGAAGAATTTTTGTTATACTGGAATTGAAATGGTAGCTAATAACCTCTCCTCTATCAGTTAAGTGCAAACAATCTGATCTATGCTTTGTCATACCACAACTTAATTGCTAGGCCAAAGGTTTCCTCTAGCTGGCAGGTTTAATAGCGTATGTCCTGCCAGCTCTCATTTGTCAGCACACTGTGTCTGTATTTTTCAGCTCTGCAGAGTGAAAGATTATTTTTTTTTAAATTAGATTATGCTGCCAAAAATAATGTTACAACTTCCTGTTGTCTGTCATTGATTTCCTGATTTTCCAAAGGAAATTAACTTCCTTGTGAAGTCTGATGTAACAAACTGGTTTTGAATAATTAGAAAATGCACTGCAGGAGTTAAAACACTAGAAGAGCAAAATACTGAATGGGATAAAGAGAAAGAGAGAGCCTTCACTTTCTTCTTTATACTCGGTTCTCTTCTCATCAGCGATAGCTACACATGTAATGAAAAACCTTTCTGTGAAATGTGACAACCCCCCAAACATAACAGTTCTGGCTTAAGGCCACAAGGGAACCATGCCTGACTCAGAGACGACCAAAGTTCAAGCGCTGTGTATTACAAGCAGCCTGCTCTATGGAGGGAACCCTTTGTGCTGCAGATGCAAGTTTCTCTGCATCATGTAGTTACTTTAAAGACTGGTTAATAACACTGAGAATTAATTAAGACAGAGATTTAAAATTTATCTTTATTTAGATATAATGCTATTTAATTTTTCATAAGCTATCTAGTGTGATGATGAGTGTCTTTGATGTTGTCTGTCTGTTTCAGATTGTGCTTCCTTTGTATCCCTGGCTGATGTTACAAATCACCTGGCGCTGCCATGCTTCTCGGCAATGGAAGTTACTGCCAACAGAGATCACATTTATATTTGCCATATATCCTTTATTCTTTCATGTCAAAATGAGAATCTTCTCCCCATGATCACTCTTATAGCAGCTTTCATGAAGAGTTATATTTAGTCTAATGTTCTTTAAAAATATGTGCACTGGAATTGCAGCTTATGAATCAATCGTCAAATTCCAGTAAGTGTATGAGATGAATAGGTCTTTTTGAGGCCGAACCCATTAATCACATCACTGGTTTAATACAAAAGTCTTTAGTCAGCTGGCTGGTGACTTAGTATGCAAGAGGACCTTGCTGATAGAAGCAGCCTCTGGTATCAGAAGGAGGAGCTTGAACATGGTCATGAAGCCAAGACAGTTATATCACTATGCATGTCAGATACTGAAGGAGGGAAAAAGGTGCCATAATGTGTTTCTATAAATAGTGTGGAGACTGGAATTATAGACACTACACTCCAGTGCCCTGCTGACAGAAATTATATGGGAAGCTGGGACAGAAAGTAACTTTTATATAAGATAGATTAACAAAGGGAGATAAGAATGAATTTTCATAAACTTAATGTTTCTTCCAAGACATGAAGGAGAGCTGGAAAATAACCAGTCTGCAGAAAGGAGAAATAGAAGTCAGGAAGAGCTAATGGATGAAAGAGAAAGTCACTTTTACTTTGGAAAACAGAAATAAATGTAATATTGAACTATTCAAGGAAGAGAAACAGTTAAAGGATGTTCTCTGATGAGTCTTAAAACTGAGTATATCTCACCCAGATTACATACATAATACTATATGATGCCGAATTTACGGGTTTTTCTTTCCTGGTTTTTGGACAATAATGTCAGAAGGTGTTTAATAAGTTTCAGTGATATTTTATTATTACTCAAAATACATTAATCTTCCTACAATACTTAGGCTGTTAGATTTCCTCTTTTAGTTTGGGAAGACAAGTATAATATGATTAAGTATTCTATGATAGCTGATGACAGTTTATAAATATTGACAAAATTATGTTTTAAGTAAAATGCATCCATTTAGATTATGACACCATTCTACTGTGTCCTTTATATAGTTGCTTGCTGTGTATAGAAGTAATTTTTGCTTTGTTGTCTTTTCACATAAACAGTAACAAGTACTTTAGGAACCAAAAAATAGGAGTGGACTAGGCATTTCAGGGATAATAAACAAGGACCTCAAATTCTGTTGCTCTTTCAGGCTAAACACCCTCTACACAAGTTTTGTGCATTGCACTGATGCATAATAAAAAAGTAGTATGTAATTTTTTTTTTAAGGTGAAAATTAGTCTGAAATATGTTCTTTTGTCAACTGATGTGGTTTTTAAATTAAGGTAAAGAGGAGAGTCTATTTGAAAAGCCTGTTGCTTTAGTCAATGCAAACCCAAGGAACTGTAATGACAATTTATTGCCCAAAAAGGTGAAAAATACTCTTTAAAAAGGGGGAAACACCCTGAGAAAGTAAGAATTGGTAACTGTGTTGGCTGTTCTAACTGCAAGAATAGGAAAACCCTCTGAAAAATTGGTCTGACAGTGTAGAAAACATAATTGTCTATCAGATGTTCCAGGTGAAAATCAGAAATTAACAACCTCTACTGGCTGCCTGAAGTGGTGGTATCCTACACCCTTTTATGTCTCTATAATATACAAGAGACTTATTTTTTATCTAAATGGAGCTTCTCTCTCTGATGACTTCCCATGCTGCATGTACTTTTCCCTTTCCTAAACAAGTCTGTGCAAAGTTTCTACAAGATCTTGGAGTCCCTCTGGGGATGCCTGGCTGACTCCAAACTCCATGGCACAGATTATCTTTGAAGTGAGAGACTGTTATTTTATTGGTCCCACTGTGGGCCCCCTTCCAGGGTCAGTTTGGCTTGTCATCTAACTTCTGGGATGGTTGTCCTCCTTTCTGGGATCAGTTTGTCCTCTCTTCTGGGGTGCTTTGGCCCCTTTCTGGAATCTGCTTAATGTCATATATATATAAAAGTAATCTATTACAAGAATATCTGCTGTTAAAATACTGATATTGATAAGTATCGCTAAAATATTGATAAGTTTGCTTCCCTAGTAATAAGTTTGTAGTAACCTGTAATATTATATGTATACTTGATTGCTGCTATTATTGTTGCTATAATTGATCGCTGCTATAATATTCATTGCTGCTATTGATTTGTAATAGCTTGCTATACATATATTTGCTTTATTAATCATAAGTATGCTTGTTAGTAGTGATTTCTCTGGTATTTGTGGTAATCAATAATAAAGTAGAGAAACTTACAGGATAAAGCTCCAGGTCCTTTGGTATTACAGAATCCTACGAAACCACGGTCTCAATACCTATACACCAAAAGGCGATGTAACCCTTTATGTTGTGACACCTGTCAATGCACTGTTGTGGGTTTTTTCCATAGATATAGGAATAAAAATCCCTCATTATCACCAAGTTCTGTCCTTTGCAAGGTTTATTTGGAAGTTGCTTGGAAAAAGTTGTATCTGTACTGTCACACTGACAAACAGTCTCCAGTGGACCTCTACAATAACATCACATCAGCTTTTCTGTTATTCTTTTCACCCTGAGGCATTCTATAACATATATATTTACTTCTTGCTGATTTTACAGCAATTTCATATTTTTCTTTGGCAATGTTCCAGTCCTGATTTCTCCCTAAAATACTCTGTGACACCAAGTCACAGCTTTGATCACACACTGGTTCCTAATTCATCCTGTTTATTCCTTTGAAGTCAATTTGTGAACATCTTAAACATGTGAAAAACTTTCCAGTGTACTCATTTAGGTATTTCATGTAGTCGAATCACATTTTTTGACATTTATTTTTTAAATTATTTTAAATTCTTATGCCTGTTATATTTCAGGTGTATAAAATTGCCTATGGAGCCAATTATTTAAAATTAATTGAGAACAGTATTTAATACCAAGGTCTAGTATTTCAATAAGGTGGTTGTATAAACAGTCGTCTGATTGGAAAACATGGTATTTGTCTACTTCTACTTCCATTGAAAATAACAGACCAGTTTGGGGATGTAGTTCTACTTAAACCTCCTTGTCATTTACACCAGATGAAATAATAAAGCTGTTTCCAAAACTAGTAGTTTTTCCTAGAGTAATCTCAACACACTACTCACTGGCACTTTAAAGATGCTCAAAGTAATAAGTAGACTACGTTTTCTAATGGTAGAAGCAAAGCCTATAAGAATTTTGAGACCAGAGTGCAGTTAAGTTTGGGCTTTCTTAGTGGTGGTCTTTTTTTGGCTATGCAGGAACGAAGCCTAAATGTACAAAACATACTGCCAGTCTTCATTTATAGGATCTTCTGGAGAATTAATATCCTTCCTTTATCCTGTCCTGGATCAGTAATGAGAGCAGAGGAGGAGAAATAATCTCTACTGAAAAGCAGGTTTTTTCCTAATGCAGTCTTTAAAACTGGGGGTTTGGGGTTTGTTTTGTCTTTTTTTTTTTTACTTTTGGGGGGGGTGTCATTATCCCATACTTCTCACAGGACCCTGACCATAGTGTATCATTGACACATTTTTATATATAGCTATTCACAAGGACAAACAGCAAGTTTGTCAGCTCAACGTGAAATGGTTTCTATCATTCCTAGCAGCTGAATAAAACCTTTACAAGCAGAAAGAATAACATCAGTGAAAGCAGTTCTATTACTATCCTATATAGTTCCTAGCAAATTACTATTTTTTCATTCCATCAGAAATAGTTGAATAAAATAGGTATGATTAAAACCCCTGCTGGAAGTACATAAAATTTGACAGAACCTTAACTCTTTCCATGTGGCTACTAAGAAGATTAGATTAGACTAGAGTAATTTTCCATGATATTGTATTGATGACAGAATGTTTTTTCTTTAATTATTAGGATGCTCTGTACTTATTGCACATACTTCAGACAGGACCTGGAACAAATTTCCAATACTCGTAAAATCAGTAACTTCTCCTAGGACTTGCCTTGTGGAGTAAATTCTAACTTCAAGTAAATAAAGCCACATGAATTAAGACTTTAGAAGACACATCCTAAAAGCTATTTCTTGAGCCAACATCTATGTCATTTTAATGTATTTTAACAACACATAAAACTATTATTTTGCAAAGATTTCTCAAACCGAGGGAGGCATAACTAAAATCTGATAAGAAAACTCAAATACATTTGAATAACAAAGAAAATCCCATACTCAATTATTTCAACTGAAGGCAGCAAAATATTAAAGAGGTTTATGTTTCCTCAGCAAGATACTTTTTAAAGTGAAGGACTTTGCAAAGTGAATTTTACTCTTAAAATGTCAATCAACTGTTCTCACATGCAGGAACAAAACTTTAATTTGCACTACTCTGTTTAGCATTTTTATCTTTACACCTTTTTTACATGAATAAAAAAGATTTTTGCTGTAACACAGTCAGAATTCAATACTGAAAACAAGAGGAGTGTCTTCAAATACAATGCTGAAACGCCCAAGGCATAATGCTCTGAGCACCCCCCCAGAAAGTACTCTTGCATAAGATAACTCTGAGTGCAAGAGCTTTGGAGGAAAGGTGGTGGCCCTCATACTGAATAGACTACTCTCGCTACGTGGATATGAAAAGGCTGAAGCAGAACTGTACACCATAGTTGATTTAGCTGCGAGATGTATCTTTCTTGCCATTTTTCATCTGTTATTCAGTAATGAGTAACTGAGATTTGGAACTGACCATGTAAGCATGTTTTTAAGTTAATAAGCTAGAGAAAACTAACAGTTAGTTTCTGGGTCTTAGTTGTAAATTGGAAACTAACACCTGAGGGTCAAAAAGCTTATCTTCCTAAACATTCCATAACTGTAACTGACTGTAAATATTTCTAGACTATGTTAAAGCCAAACATATGACCTTGAATAGGGTTTTAAACTCATGTTTTGATTCAAATTATAGGACATACCCATAACCTGCTGTTATGCTTAAACTTTCTAAAAATATTCCTAATCTAATCATGAAGGCTTCCTCCATGGTCAAAAGAAAGATATATATCCATCCAGAGAATGAGTTAAAGGCCACATCATACCTTTGCTAAGCCTACTGCATGGTTGGGCTGCCACATATCCAAAAAGCTTTCAGAGAGTAGAATGAAAATGAACAAAAGGAAACTTGACTCTCTATTATTGATGGTGGTTTTATTACAATGAGTGAAAAACATTCATAAATATCAGAGGGACCAGAAACTGACAGTGGCATGTTCATTACTGCTTTTAGATCCAGAAGTCTTATGTTGCTGATTATGAAGTGTCTCACCTCAAGCAATAATACTGAGAGGTCTCCTAGAGGGATACACAGTGGCGATATTCAATAAAGAGGTATGTCTCCTTGTGTTTGGATCTTCATGCATTCCAAACCTCTGAAAAACTCACTCTGAATTGTGAGAAAAATTGTGTTTTATTATGGATAATGCCAAAAGCAAGATTCTAAGTCTAATCATGAAATTAACAGAACAGTCATGAGATTTAAAATAATAATGAATTTTATGGGTTTATACCTGTATTTTTTTAATCAAGAAGTCATGGTTTTATACCTGTATTCTCATACAAATCTGGTAATTTATTTTAAAAAGGAAATACACCCTAGTGTAATCACAAGGTTTTAGGACCTGAACCTCTTAAAAAAACAGTGACTTAAAAAACATGTTACTCATTTAAACATGAATATAAATACATTACAACTCTGAAAGTCCTTCTCTAGTTTAAGTCTGAATGTGGAAATAACATTCTACCTTGATTTCCCAAACAGGAATTAATGGATCCTACTGATTAGCCCTAAAATAAAGCAAATACATGCTAAATCTATAGTTCTTCTTGTACTCTGCCTGATGGTTTCTCTTCTTAGGTCTTTTCCTACACTGTAAGAATTGGAACAACAACCAGCTTGTTTCAGACAAAAGTTGTTTCAGTTTTACTTAAATGGGTAGACCAAAAAGGAACAAATCCACTCAAACCATAATGACAATGTATCTCTATTTTAAACAATGCTGAGAAGACTTTGGGGTTTCTGTAGATTTTCAGTCTTTGCTATCTAGTCCTGATCTGAAGACAGAAATTGTAAGAAACATACTGTAAAATATAATAAATAGACCTTTAACTAATCATGTATGTGTTTGTTTTGAAGGACATCTTATTTAAAAAAACAAGAATAAAAATAACTGAAAGTAGCAGAAAAGCTCAGGTGTCACAATTGAAAATTAAATCTGTACTAGAATGTGGACATGTGGGAGTTCTTGTTTCTTTATAAATTCCATGCTGAGTTTCCATTAGGAAGAGATACTGACACATTAGAATCATAGCAGTACATAATTTTAAATTTTGTTGTGAAGTGTTCCTTTTTAAAAATTAAATGTGATATTTTTAGAAAACATAATAAAACAATCATCTTTGGTGATGACAAAAAGAACAGCTAGCTATTTTGTAGTTTATATTAAAAAGTGAGAACAATAACTATAGCTATACATTTACAAAGAATCACAAGCATATGCAAAAATAATTTTATTACTTATTCAAAACCATGCCACTTAACTATGTTTTAGTTGTTTCATGAATCATGCTTTACTATATCCGTAAGAATTATGCTGACCAGAAAGCTCTCTTATTGGCTATTTTATATAGAAATTTCTTTCCTATCCACAAGAAACAACAGACTTAATCACTTATCTCTTTTTAAAATAGAAACAGAGATTTATTACATTAAGTTTAGCTTTCAGGAAACTGGTCACAGAACAGTGAGATATACCAGCAAGATCTTAAGGGGAAAAAAATGGCCTATATTTTATGCAATGAAGCTACGGTAACATAATAGGTGAAGATACAAGGTAATTAATTGCTGCTTAAATTTCTTTGATTTATTTTTCATAATAATGGGAGTAGCAAAATATTTCATTAAAAGTAAAGACATTTGACAATGTAATTCTAGCAGATATGGAAACTTAAATAAGCATTACTATCTAGAAAACAGGCTAAGAAGTAATATAAAAGTCAAAACTGCCATTTAAATGGGTCGGTCTCCTGTGGTGGATTGGAAAACACATCTAGGTATCTCAACCATGATCTATTTATGATAAATGAGATAGGAGGTACACACATTATCTGAAATCTAACGGCCTTTGTGGTTAGCTGATGTAACACCTGAGGGGAAGGCAAAAGCAGGCAGCTCATTCTATCTTAATCTTGAAGGAATTTCTATGGTTTACATTATAAAAAAGTGATTACAAAATGAATATATGTAGATTAATAGCTAATTATCACAGATAGGCAGCTGTGTCGTGCAGTGGCAACAGAGGATCAGGATCCTTGGAAACATCTGGGCACTGTGAAAAGAATCACCCATAACCACAGAATGTCAGAGAGAGACCTGTCCTGGAAGAAACAGCAAACAGAAGAAAAGTATGTTGTGATAACAGCAAATAATAACAAAACACATTCATGCAACTAGAAGTGTCTCCAAGTTGTCTTCTGTCATCCCTAATGCTTTTCATTAATCAATTATGTTAGAAGTGAAGGAGGGTTGAATTAGATATGCCTTTGAGCTTACAGTCATCCTCTTAAGAAGACACCATCTTTCAGATTGTTCTCCCTTCCACTTTCAGTTACTGTTTATTTGATTGGAACTAATTTAATTTAAATTGTTTTGATTGACAGTAAAACAAATGAGGAACTCTAACCTGATCATTGAGTACATCTCTGTTGAACAGTCATTAAGTAGTAAGTGAAGATATAGTCATTAGCCAAATGGACAAAATTTTTAAACAATTTAGCATATAGACAGACTTGTGTGTCTTTACTTGAGACCTACTTTGTCCTCAATTTTCCTAGTGTGACTGTGTTTGTATTGGTTCCTGTCACTCTATTTTGCAAAGGCAATTTAATTCACCCTAAAGTACAGTATTACTCTTTCCAAAACTATTTGTGAATTTACTACCTAGCATTATATTGAAAATCTCATCACAAGTCAAAAAATCACACCATGTACGTGGACTCAAGAAATTACAGTCCATCAATTAATGTTTTAACAATGTAATAGTCCATATAATGTAACTACAAAGAGATACAAGCAAGTACTTTTTTTCTGAGTTGGAGCTGTTGTTCATTGCTCTCCTTAAAGCTGGCCTGCCCTGAGGCAGAGATGGCACAGGCAGAAATGTGACTCTCTGGTACTCAACTACTCACTGAAGTGGTACGAACACCCCAGCCATGTCCAGTCTCTCTCTGGTGTAAAGAAAATATTCAAAGCAGTGAGTCTCACCACATATAAAGAACCCTAAACAACTGACAAAAATATGTTGAGGTAAACTGCCTTTTGGAGCTTTTCCACTTTAATAGCAGCAGTTGAAAACCAGCTGGTTTTCATAGAATCATAGAAAGTTTTGGGTTGGAAGGGACCCCTAGAGGTCATCTAGTCCAACTTCCCTGTAGTCAGCAGCGACACCGCTAACTAGATCAGGTTGCTCAGAGCCCCATCCAACCTGGCCTTGAATGTTTCCAGGGATGGGGCCTCCACTACCTCTCTGGGCAACCTGTTCCAGTGGTTTACCACCCTCATTGTAAAGAATTTCTTCCTTATATCTAGCCTAAACCTACCCTGATTTAGTTTAAAACCATTACCCCTTATCCTGTCACAGCTGGCCCTACTAAAAAGATTTTCCCCATCTTTCCTATAGGCCCCCTTTAGGTACTGAAAGGCTGTAATCAGGTCTCCCCACAGCCTTCTTTTCTCCAGGCTAAACAAGCCCAACTCTCTCAGCCTGTCCTCATAGGAGAGGTGCCCCAGCCCTCGGATCATTTTTGTAGCCCTCCTCTGGACCCGCTCCAACAGTTCCATGTCCTTCTTGTGCTGTTTTGCCTTATACTCCTTTGTGGTGCTGTCATTAGAAACCTCTCTGAGGAAAGGAAAGCATGTGTTCAAATCTACTTAGGCTGAAGAGAAAGTCTAATCATCTGTGAAAATTTATGGAACAACTAGACAAAAAGGTCAACCTTTCCCTACTTAGTTCTGTCAGGTAGTTATTTTTGCTTTTTCGTATTATTTGTTTCTGAATCAAAGTATTTTTTCTTGACATCAAATTGAATGTCTTATACCACACTAATATTTTGGGATGGCTGGTCTGGATAAACAGAAAGGTGTTTTCAGCTTCTTTGTATTACATTAAAATCTTTATTAATAATAAATATAAAGCCATTATTAATATTATTTTTAAAAATAGTTTTCGCCATCTCAGTTTTTTGGTTTGCATGCTAAATATTCAGTCATTTCCACAGTGCTATATGTGTTATAATTCTTGAGCATTTATGCCCGTCAGGAATGTCTTGTTGTTCACTGCTTCTGTAAGAGAACTCAGCAGGAAACTCACATGCTGAGATATGTAAATTTTCCCCAGAATTTAAATGTTCATATCCTTTCCAGAGGAGTGCAGGTATACTTCCAAAGTAGTATCCTATTAGTATAGAAGAGAATACAAAAATTAAGGAGCTGAACAATAAACTCACCAGTCTGATGAGCTGCATGGGTGAAGTATTTCTGTAAGAGTTGTGCAAAATTACATCTTCTCATATATCGATTTCACTCTGTCATGTCCCCAAATATAATAGTCTTAGCTATTCTTTGAATATTAGTTCCATGAAAACTTACACTATTGGGAAAACTGGTGTATTAGCTATATGGAAGATATAAGATATAGATGTTTCTGAATATCTAAAAATTATCAATAATTAACAAAGTTAATTGGAACAACACATAGCCATATCTTAAACTCAACACCAGCCTGTTACCTCTTGATGTTACTATGACTCTTTTTTTTAGCTATTACAACAAAAAAAGAGCAATGAATTATCTGCTACCAGTTTTCTGGTAGGTATGACAGGTGATAAGTGAGAAAATACAGTTTGAGCTACTGACTCATGAATACATTAAATCTCAAAAGAATATATGGTAGAATATGGTCCTTTCTAGACATTTCAGTGCAAATTATATAAAATTCATAACATAAGTAAGCAGAAATTGTTTAACTTCCACTCACAGGTTAGTTTTTCCACACTCTACTACATGAGTTATTGTGTTTTCTTTTGTCCAGAGATAACCACATAAATCTCCTATGCTCATAGAAATATATTTAAATATATAAGAGCTAGCGCAATGGAAGAAGTAGATGATGCAGATCAAGTGACAGACTAGAACATTGTAGCAGGGTTTTGAATGCATATATATATATATATGTATATATGCAGGGTAAGATTACATTTTCAGTAGTAGAGGAGGTGATACTGTAGAAATCAAAGTGCTGAGAAGCTAAATGGAAGTTTTGTCTTGGTGCAACTAGGACATCTTTCTAAAATGGAATGTAGACTACTTCAATACAGCAATTGAATTAAGACTTTGAAAGTGGCTCACTCAGAAAATGAAGTTCAGCATATAAGCTTGAGCAAAAATGAGAATTGTCATGGGCAAATAGTGTTTATAAAAGGTAAGAGGGAGAAGACTTTGGGGTCAAAGGTTTCTATGTTTAACTGATTGTTTGATCTTTTTTAATAAGAAAATGTCAAGAAGTAGGCTGAGATTTTAGTTTAGATACAGGCAAATATCCAAAGTAGAGAAGTAGCTCTGAAATTATCATAGAAATTTTACATTCTGAGGCCTTGCACTGGAGAAGGAAATAGAAGAACAAAGACTGAGATCAGTGTAAAGATGTATGATAGAAACTGAGGCATGAAGTATGGACTAGGAAACGAGTGATAGGTTCTCATGTTATTGGAACAGAAGTCCCTGCAAAATAAAAAGTAATGGCAGAAAAATTCATTTAAAATTTATTTAAATTCTACGGATTTAGAAGATTTGGACGTAATCTGCTTTGGTTTTCACCCCTATATTCATTTCCCAACAAAGCACTACTATCACGATTACTCTTTTTTGATCTACAGAAGTAGCATGTTTCACAGAAGGGTAATTTTCGTCCTTTGTGATTACTTCCAGAGAAAAACAGTATAATGCTCTGCTTCCAGTTTTAATAATATAACTTAGTTATTTTAGTAGCACTTACATGGATTTATGTCTGTGCAACTAAAAAGGCAATCTCATCCAAAATATGAAAACTGTTCTTTTTTAATCCCAAACAACTGCAGAGGACTGTTATCTCGAGCTTGTAAGTAATTTCTCTCTTCATAATAAGTTCATGCAGACTCATTTCCATGGCAACCTCCAATTCAACAGTGCCCAGTTTTGTATTTGTATTTTCTTCTCTTGACATTTTCAATAAATGTTTGAGACCTGCCAAATGTGTGCCAAGAGATAAAGGTCTTACCTCAGAGCTTCGTGGATACAAAACTGCTACTCTGATATTTACGCACATGAAAGATTGTTTCACCACAGCTGATTTAGTTCTATGTCTCTTCACTGGACTAAATTATTTTTTACACTTCAAATAATTATAAAGTTAACTTAATCCCATTCTTCTTTCTTCCCTGATATTTGCTTAAGTAGCCTTAATATATTGTGCCATCCTGGAAGCTGCTAAGTTCTTCTTACATATAAATTCTCTATAAATTTGTGTACTTTATCTAAGAGTGGTGCTATACACCTCAGGAATATGTTACTACTGTGAAAATCAGGATTGAGTGTTTTACCTATTTGCTTCTTGGTTCACAGAGCCCAGTGTAGCTCTGTCTACAGATTGAAACCTTTATCTCATAAGAAATTAGTGGCAAAAATGTCATGAGCTCAACTAACATCAGGATTCTACCCTCAGTTGTCACAGTAATTTACAGAGAACTATATATTCCAGTTTCAGAGGCTCCTTTTTCAATCCAACATTGCCTTAACATAATCAATGGACCATCTTCCAGATTGTATAAAATGTTATTTATTCCAACATTATTCTTCATTCTCTTCAATCTGTACAAGAACAATCAAGTCAATATTACATAGTGTATAAATCTCTGACACACATATATGTCAGCTGGCTTCAGATGTCTACCACGTAGACAACTATATCTGAAATAGTCACACTTAACTCTTTTCATATTGTTTCCAAGAAATAGACATTTTTAGAACATGGATTGTCTGACTTATTTCAATGTCTACCCTGGAGGACAGAGAGGTTAATTGTGCTCTATAAGAGGCTCTGTCTCTCCATTACATATAAAGTAGTCTGTCAGACTCATTCTCTCTCTACAAAGTGAGACCAATGAGTCGTTTGTTCACACGATACTCACCCATCAAAAATCCTGATAAGACAACAACGTTACTACTCAGCTTCAGTGAAATAAACTAGGCAAGTGACCCAGCAATTAATAGCCCTGTCATGGTGTACTGGGTTTGTGTGGCAAGACTTTGGTCACAGGGGGACTACAGGGGTTGGCTTCTGTGAGAAGCTGCTAGAAGTTTCCCCTATGTCTGATAGAGACAATGCCACCAGCTCCAAGACTGACCTGCTTGTCAAGGCCAAGACCATCAGTGATGTTGTTAGCACCCTTGTTATAACATATTTAAGGGAAAAAACCTGTGCAATTGCAGTCAAAGAGAGGAGTGTGAATATGTGAAAGGAACAACCCTGCAGACACCAAGGTCAATGAAGAAGTTAGGAGAGGAGGTGCTCCAGGCACAAGAACAGAGATTCCCCTGCAGCCTGCAGTGAAGACCACGGTGAGGCAGGCTGTCCCCCTGCAGCCCATGGAGGTCCATGGTGGAACACATATCCACCTGCAGCCTTTGGAGGACCCCATGCTGGAGCGGGTGGATGCCCCAAGGAGGCTGTGATCCTGTCGGAAGCCCATGCTGGAGCAGGCTCCTGACAGGACCCGTGACCCCTTGGAGAGAGGAGCCCACTCTGGAGCAGGTTTGCTGGCAAGACTTGTGACCCCATGGGGAACTATGATGGAGCAGTCTGTGCCTGGAGGACTGCACCCCATGGAAGGGACCCATGCTGGAGCAGTTCATGAAGAACTGCAGCCTGTGGGAAGGACTCACATTGGAGAAGTTCACAGAGGACTGTCTCCCGTGGGAAGGACCCCATGCAGGAGCACGGGGAGTGTGTGAGCAGCAGAAACAACGTGTGATGAACTGACTGCAGCTCTCATTCCCTGTCCCACTGTGCCACTTGGGATGGGGGAGGAGGTAGAGAATTTGGGAGTGAAGTTAAGCCCGGGAAGATGGGAGAGGTGGGGGAAGGTGTTTTAAGATTTAGGTTTTATTTCTTATTACCTTACTCTGATTGATTGGTAATAAATTAAATGCATTTTCCTCAAGTTGAGTCTGTCTTGCCCATGATGGTAAGTGGTGAATTTTGTCTCCCCATCCTTACCTTGACCCACAGGCTTTTTGTTATATTTTCTCTCCTTTGTCCAGTGGAGGAGGGGGAGTGATAGAGCAGCTTTGGTGGGCACCTGGCATCCAGCCAGGGTCAACCCATTTCACATGGCTTACATCTTCTTTTAAAGAAAAGAAAGCCTTCAAAATGACTTGGTGGGAGCAGGAGTTGGCACACTACCTTCCTTTTTCTTGCTCACACATCTGTTATGGTATGCTTAAAAGGATTCATTAAAGGGAACAAATTAATTAGGTTCACTTGTGAGTTATAGGCATTAATCAGAGGAAGTGAACATGAAGCTTTTGAAAAAAGTGAAAAGAATCCTGATTAGAGGTTCTTGTCTGGCTCTATTGCAAAGGATAAGTCCCCTGTGAGATTACTGGTGCAGCAGTTGTAGTTTGGTGAGATGACATCAAGGCTTTCAGTCCTGCAAGTCACTGACTCATCAGAAGAGGTTGCTTGCCAACCTGGCATCAAGAATCAGGCTGTGGGATGTTACTGCTATAGTATTTATAACTCATTTGGAAAAGGTCGAGCCACATACCTTTTCATTATATTACTGGATAAAATGTCTCTTATTTCCTTGGTGTCAAAGGATAGTGAGACTTGCTGGCTCAGACTTCTAGTTTGCTGGGCTGACGTAAAACAACAGCTACCTATTACTGACTGCTTGTTCGGTTTGTTTGTTGGTTTTTTCCTCCCTCCAAACCAGAAAGAAATATGAAAATGTATATTATCCTCTGAGTAAAAACATATTAGTAGTAGCAAAAAAAGCAGTGAATCTAACAGAATTGACATGATCTTACAGCTATGATGTTGAAAGAGTCCAAGAAATGTTTGTCTATTCCAATTTGAGACAAGATTAGTGAGAAAAGATAATCAGTGTTGGTGAAAAAAACAGGAGCAGAAAGATATTTTTGAATGAAAATTAGGTACCCAAGAATACCATTTTCTCCTTATCTTGAGGAGTGAAAGTAGATTAACTCCTGTCATCTGCACCACTGTGTCTCCCCAGTATGCAGTTTTCTTTATTGACATTGAGCGTGCACTTCCAGCTTGTATTCAGCCTGCTATCGAGTGCAACACCCCTAAGTCATCTTCAGCAAGGCTGCTGCTCAGCCAGTTAGTTTTCTCTTTCTGTACTGTACACATAGCCTTTGTTTTCTTGATGCTTATGATATCATAACAGCTTCCAAAATACATTTATTTTCCATAATCCCAGTCACCTGTCTTTGACCCTATCTATGCTTTTGTACTCTTGCCATCCTAATTGTATATTTCATCTTCCTAAAATAAAAATTATGGATAGAATTACCTCAGTTATAGTAATTATTATGACCATTTCTCTGTCTACACTTTGCCAGTGGTATCATATTGGATTCTTCTCTTATTCATATTAAATGTTATTAATTTTACCTCAATGAAACAAATTACTTAAATCCCGAAGTTAATGTCGACTTGAGCTGAATTTACCATTTGCTGTTTCATCAAAGTACAAGGAAATTGGCTGTAGGTTTTGTTCTCATCCTCCTCTTGTCTTGCACTGCTTCTTGCCCTGAATATCTCCATTCAATTAAGAGAAAAGATTTTTTAAATGTCCCCACATCCTTTTTCAATTTTTTTCCTTGGGTTAAAAACCAGATTCCCCTAGACTTAAAGAACAAGTTTCCAACTCTTCTATTTTTTTCATTTATAAGACCTCAGAAATGTTTTCATTTTCATTACTGTGAAGAATAGTAGAAGAACTCTTCAGTTGTTTTTTTCTAAAGTTAATATAAATGAGGTCATGCCTAGTTAGCAGAAACTATTTCATGCTGGTAGTTTACTTCTTTTTCCAGTTAAACAGAAGCTGCACCCTGTAATAACATCTGAACAATCATAAATTAAGTAACTTCACACTGTATGGATGTGAGGCTCTGGAGGCCAGCACTATTTTCTCTGTTTCCCAATATAGACATAGGCACTGAAATCAGCCTCTCAGTTACAGACAAATGCAAAAAAAGTCATATAACCAGAAGACGTCTACAGAATAGCTGTTACATGTGATCTTACTTAATACTAGTTGCAGAACACTTCCAACAGCCTGTAACAACGTAACGATCTGAAGTACAAAAGAGTAAAACCACAAGCTAGTGTTCTCCACAGAATAGATGAGACCAAAATGAGGTCTGAAGTATTTCAAAGCAGCGAGTTTGTGGTCTGACTTGATGATCCTTGGGAAAGAGCTATGCCTCACAGAAGAGAGGACAGCAAAAAATTTCCAGGAACCTTTGTAAATATGAAAATTCTATTTTGCTTTCAAATTCGATTTTACAGTTGAGCTGGCCCTCAGGACAAATTGACTAGGCATCTGAAGGATTTTTGTGCTTCTAGAAGCATGAGGGCACTTTATTATCTTCACGTCTATCTTATTTCTAGCTACAGACAGACTCTAGTATTTCAGAGAATGCTTAAAAAAAAGAACCAGTCCACTTTAGATCTTGGGGAGGGAGAATATCTTTTAGTGCTTGACTCAAGTTTATTCTATCTGAAAGCAAAATTGTAATTACAACCATCTTATTACACTCATATTGAGTTTCAGAGACAAAATATCACAAATGTGGTCCTCTTCTACAAAATATGGGGGTTTTATGGTGAAAAAAAAAGGGGAAACAGAATATAGTTAGTTGTTTGTTTTTTCTTAAGAGTATGTGGACAGCATAAACATGATACCTGCAGTGTGTCTCTGGGAGGCATAAGAATACTATTTGGAATTCTAAATTGTCGTGGTTTAACCCGACTGTCAACTAAGCACCACGCAGCCACTCGCTCACTCCCCCCCCCGTCCCTCAGTGGGATGGGGGAGAGAATCGGGAAGAAAATAAAAGGTTAGAGCTGAGGGCTGAGATAAAGACAGTTTAATAAGAGAAAATAATAATAATAGTAATAATGAGAATGATAACAGAATATACAGAATATACAAAATGAATTATGCGCAACGCAATTGCTCACCACCCGCTGACCGATGCCCAGCCCGTCCCGAGCAGCAATCACTCCCTGAGCCGCAGTCAGTTCCTGAGCAGCGATCACTCTCCCCACGACCGACCAACCGACTAAACCCCCCCAAGCATGATATTATATGGTATGGAATAGCTCTTTGGTCAGTTTGGGTTAGCTGTCCTAGCTGTCCCCCCTCCCAGCTTGTTATGCACCTGGCCAAGCAGGCGAAGCTGAAAAAGTCCTTGGCTAGTCTAAGCACTACTTAGCAACTAAACCATCAGTGTGTTATCAACATTCTTCTAGTTCTAAATCTAAAACACAGCGCTATGCCAGCTACTAGGAAGAAAATTAACTCTATCCCAGCCAAAAGCAGGACACATGCCTAAGTTTTGGTAGTGTGGGATATAAGGGTGGCTTTTGTGAGAAGCTGCTAGAAGCTTCCCCCATGTCTGATAGAGCCAATGCCAGCTGCCTGAAAGACAGACCCATTGCTGGCCAAAGCCAAGCCCATCAGCAACAGTGGTAGCACATCCATGATAACATCATTCAGAAGCAGGGAGAAAACCCTGCACAATTACAGTCGAGAGAGGAGTGACAATATGTTAGAGAAATAGCTCTGCAGACACCCAGGTCAGTGAAGAAGTGGGGGGAGGAGGTGCTTCCAGGTGCTGAAGCAGAGATTCCCCTGCAGCCCATGGAGGACCCCACATCAGAGCAGGCGAATGTGCCTGAAGGAGGCTGCGATGCCCTGGGAAGCCTGCACTGGACCAGGCTCCTGGCAGGAACCCATAGAGAGAGCAGCCTACGCTAGAGCAGGTTTGCTGGCAGGACCTGCGACCCCACAGGGGACCCACACTGGAGCAATCTGTTCCTGAAGGACTGCACCCCATGGAAAGGACCCGTGTTGGAGCAGTACATGAAGAAATGTAGCCCGTGGGAAGGACTCACACTGGAGAAGTTTGTGGAGGACTGTCTCCCGTTAGAGGGATCCCACGCTGGAGCAGAGGAAGAGTGTGAGGAGCCCTCTCCCTGAGGAGGAAGGAGCAGCAGAAACAACATGTGATGAACTGACCGCAACCCACATTCCCCATCCCCCTGTGCTGCTCGGGGGGAGGAAGTGGTAGAGAAAGCTGGAAATAATATTAAGCCTGGGAAGAAAGGATTGGTGTGGGGGAAATGTTTTAAGTTTTAGTTTTATTTCTCGTTATCCTACTCTGATTTGATTGGTAATAAATTAAACTGATTTCCCCAAGCCGAGTCTGTTTTTTCCATGATGATAATTGCTGAGTGATCTTTCCCTGTCCTTATCTCAACCCACGAGCCTTTTCTTATATCTTCTCTCCCCTGTCTAGTTGAGGAGGGCGAGTGATAGAGTGGCTGTGGTGGGCACCTGGTGTCCAGCCACAGTCAACCCACCACATACGGACAGTGGACAGTAGAAGTGGCAACAGTTTTTGCCAAGCCCATGTGCTCTTTCCAGTACTATCCTGCAGTTTTGGCACTTTTATCACCCAGTCTAGAGCTTGTGGGCACAAGTGCATGTGAGAGGAAGAGAAGTATACCTGGTTCTCATCTGGACATTCAGTGAGCTGGGAAATGCAATCTTGGACTAATGCTATGTAGTGCACCTGCCAACATGTACAGCACGTACTTTTAATTCTATTACTGGAACCAAAATTGCAAAGAGGAAGCAACACATCTATTTATTAAATCTGTATGCTTTAAAATGGGAAAGAACTGCAAAGGACTGATTTTCTAAATTCAGTAAACTAGAATATTGTAACATATATTAATATATCATTAATTTCAAAACATATCAGATTTTAGTATCTAGTTCTTGATACTTTGAGGCTTATATTTATTTACAGAAGAACACCAAAACAACAGTCATTCATCTTCACAACCAAAAAAAGAAAATCTACTATTCTGTTAAAGATAGCAAGCCCCCAAATATATCTGTATTTTTTGAAGTTTGCAATACTGTTACTTTTTACGCCTGCTATCTGCATAGGTGACCATGTATTCACACACTTAATCCCCTAAAAATTGAGAATATTCCCCATGGGTAGCCATATATGAAGATGATGAAGAGTTGCACAGTTGGCATCACAGACAGTTTTTTACTCTGGGTCAATTGGTCCTCTTACGGAAGAGAGGATTAGACATTTTGAACAGGAGAATTGGAGTTCAGCTCTAGATATGCAATGTTGCACGTGATAAATGCTCTGTAAGCCAACTCTCCCACTTGCATTGTGGAATTCTTTGATAGATACGGTAGGCTGAATATTTCATCCTTAATTCAACAGTGTGGTCAGTTTGGGTTAGCTGTCCTAGCTGTGCTCCCTCCCAGCTTGTTATGCACCTGGCCGAGCAGGAGAAGCTCAAAAAGTCCTTGAGTAGTCTGAGCACTACTTGGCAACAACTAAAAACATCAGTGTGTTATCAACATTCTTGTAGTACTAAATCCAAAACACAGCACTATGCTAGCTTCTATGAAGGAAATTAACTCTATCCCAGCTGAAACCAGGACATAAATGTTTTAATTGTTTTTCACACTGTCAGGTATGTGTCAGACTATGTCACTGAAAAGGATTCTTAAACTCTGCAGAAAAACGGTTTGTTTTATTTCTTATGTGGGGAAGGGAGACATTCTTTAGAAGAGGGGAAAAAAAGCAAATCTGATACAAGTACTTTAATAAAAAATATCCTTCAGTACAAATAGGACAGTAATGAACAGCATGAAAAATAGCTTTTGGATCTTACACTTCCCATATATGATTCCATATGGGATTGAAGGTTAAGTTTCCAAATTCTATTCCTCCCATGTCCCATATTTCTTATCCAACCCCTCCATTAAGTGATTATTTTCATTTTACTGCACAGTCTGCTTGGTTTTGTGTAGGCTGTGAACAGGATTTTTTTTCCAAACCCACTGTTAATAAGACCTCATTTTCAGCTGCATTTATTATAAATGCTTTACTTGTGATTGTATTGATTTTTGCATCATGAAAACGCTCCGAAGCAAATAAACACACAAGAGTGGTTTTATAACTTTATTGTTTATCTTATAAATATCTTTTAAAAATGGAAAAAATAGATTCTAGTATATCATTAGATATGGTTCATAAGCCAGAAATACATTTAAAAAATATTTTTTATAACTAGTTACTGAATTTTGAATACTCTTATTCTATTGAAATAGGAATTTTCCGGGGAAAAAAAGCCAAACTTTGGAACCAAAGGCAGGCATCGCCATCAGAGATTGACTCCTTTATGTCCTTTTCACTTTATTGATTTCTGAGGTGATATGCAAAATTCAATGGATCATTGTATTTTTGCTACTTCAAAAATATTAATGGCCCTGCTACAGTGACAATATTGTATGTTCATTCTTGGAGCTCATATTGGGTGTATGTGCCTGAGTGTCGACAGCAGGAGGGCTGCAGGGTGGCCTCTCTGTGCCAGATGCAGGTGGTTCCAGTCAGCTCCAATGGACCCACTACAAGACACACCTGAGCCCTTCAGCCAAGATGGCGGCACATCTGAGACAACATATTTAAGAAAGGGCAAAACACTGCCCAAGAAGTGTGTGTGGGGAAATCTGAAAGAAACAATTCTACAGGCACAAAGGTTAGAGAATAAGGAGTGGGAGGAGGTGCTCCAGGTGCCAGAGCACAAATTCCTCTGAAGCCTGTGGAGGAGACCATGGTGAAGTGGGTTACCCCCTGCAGCCTGTCGAGGACTATGGTGAAGCAGATATCCATGCTGCAGCCTGTGGAGGACCCCACAACACAAGAGGTGGAGATGTGCTGAAGGAAGCAGCCTGTGGAGAGCCCACACTGGAATAGCTTGTGAGGGACTGCAGCCCATGGGAAGAACCCCATGCTGGAGCAGGGGAAAGGTGTGAGGAGGAAGGAGGAGCAGGGACAAAGTGTTACAGACTGACTACAACCCCCTTTCCGCCAGTGGCACAGGGGCTGGGGCGGTAGAGGAGCTGAGAATGAAGAAATGAAGCTGAGACTGGGGGAAAGGAGCATCTGCAGGTGTAATAAATGTCTATTATTAATTAAATGAATGGATTAGCTTGAATTTAAACTAATTAATATAAACTTAACTCCCCATGTCAAGTCTGTTTTGTCCATGATGGTAATTACTGGATGATCCTTCTGTCTTCATCTGAACATGTGAGCTTTTAATCTTATTTTCTCCTGTTGAGTGTGGGGAGTGAGAGAGTGGCTAGGTAGGCATCTGACAATCAGCCAAGGTTGGTCAACCCACCACGCAGATTTAGAAGGTCAGCAAACTGTGGCAGTGGAGCTATGAGAAATGAGTTTTCCAGCATTATTGTTACAGTGTCTGTGCTGCATTGGCAGTGTTTACTTAGTGTAAAAGGGGGAAGAAGTCACTTCATCCACTCATATTCATCACCTTAGAATGTTTGAGGCTGAAACAGAGAAACATGGGGTTTTTTTATTTATCAGCATTTCACCATTACTTCCATGTTGAGCTATAATGCTTGATTTGCAAATAATGGGAAACTTTGCATGATGTATAGTACTGCTTATATCAGGTTTATACATAATTCAGAAAGTGTCGTCTGTAAAGGGTTAAGTGACATCAAACAAAAAAAAAAGTCACCAACTTCACTGCTGCTGACAGTTGCCACTAGTTAACACAGTTGTATCTTTCAATATTCTCTTTAAATATAGGACAATATCCAAAGACCCTTCTCCATTTTTACTACAGAATGTCACACTGTGGAAATCCCAAAAGCTTCAACTTTGATTGTTTAACTGAACACAAATTATTTGATGACGAAAGCATCTCATAGGAAAAAAATATTTTTTCTTATGTTGAACATTTCAAAGAAAATTTGTTGATTTCAGACAAAAGTTTGCTGTTTTACTCCATAAAAAGGAGCTTTCATGGTTTGTTTTTGCTTTTCAGTAAGAAAACAATCTGTAACTAACAACTGATTTAGAACAGGCTTTTAAAGCTGAAGATCTGATTTTTCCTCTGAGACTTTTATTTTTCTCTACATGTTGTGAGTTTACCCTGGTAAGCAGCTAAATCCCCATCCAGTCACTCATTCACCCTCCAGTGGGATGGGTGAGAGAACCAGAAGGCCAAATGCAAAAAAAAAAACCCTCTTGGGTTGAGATAAAGGCAGTTTAATAGGTAAATGTCCTGGTTTCAGCTGGGACAGAGTTGATTTTCTTCCTAGTAGCTGGTATAGTGCTGTGTTTTGGATTTAGTACTAGAAGAATGTTGATAACACACTGATGTTTTGGTTGTTGCTAGGTAGTGTTTAGACTGGCCAAGGACTTCTCAGCTCTGCCAGGTACACAAGAAGCTGGGAGGGGACACAGCCAGGACAGCTGACCCAAACTGACCAAAGGGCTATTCAATGCCTTATGACATCCTTGCTCAGTATATAAGCTTGGGGAAGAAGAAGGAAGGGGGGAGACATTCCGAGTGATGGCGTTTGTCTTCCCAAGTAACCATTACGTGTGATGGAGCCCTGCTTTCCTGGGGATGGCTGTACAGCTGCCTGCCCATGGGAAGTGGTGAATGAATTCCTTGTTTTGCTTTGCTTGCACGCATGCGGCTTTTGCTTTACCTATTAAACTGTCTTTGTCTAAACTCACGAGTTTTCTCACTTTTACTCTTCTGATTCTTTCCCCCGTCCCATTGTGGGGGGAGTGAGCAAGTGGCTGTGTGGTGCTTAGTTGCCAGCCGCATATGTGCAAGCATAGCAAAATAAGAGTTTCAGTCACTACATCCCATTGGCAGTCAGATATTTAGCCGTTTCTTCGGAAGCAGGTCTTCAGTATGCATAATGGCTATTTGGGAAGACAAACGCCATTGCCACAAGTATCCCCTGCTTCCTTCTTCCAATCCCCAGCTTTTCCTGCTGAGCAACATGTTATACAGTATGAGATATCCCTTTAGCCTATTGAGATCAGCTGTTCCCCACTGACTTCTTGTGAACCCCCAGCCTACTCGCTGGTGCAATAGCGTGGGGAAAAATATTCTGTGCAGGCACTGTTCAGCAATGGCTGAAACATTGGTATGTTTTCAATGTGGTTTTTCACAAATCCAAAACAGCAACATACAGGCTACAATGAAGAAAATACACTGCATCACAGCCAGGCCCATTGCACTCTGTATATATGTTAGACTAGAATTGTGCCTTCAGAATATAAAGCAAGCGAAAATACTTTATAGAGTTAATTTGTGTGATAATCATGTACAGTGTTAGCACACATCTGTCTGTACACAAGCCTTTCTCCAGATCCTAATGTGTGGTGTTCTATTTCATGGGAAATGTTGAAAATAAAACTGATTGAAACATTAATCACTTGAGCTAATCCCACATTATTATTGGTTTGTTGGTTTGTTTTTTTCTTTGTTTTTTTTTTTTTTTTTTAATATGACTTAAGTTATACTGAGACTACAGCTATTAACCAAAGAGTATGAGGGGAGGTGGGGAAATCAAAATAAATGATTGCTACCTTGGGGAAATGGAAGTGAGGATAAGAAAAAGATTACTATTCAAACTAATTGAAAAGCAATTTTTTAGCAGCAAATGGTGAATATTAAATCTGATAAAGGAGTTGTCCCAATAAGCAGAGGATTAAGATCGCAAGGGACACATAATAGACTGCATGTATCATGCACAGTTAGATGAACTATGAAATAAAAGATGAAGAAAAGTCACAGAATGTAAGATGATGAAATTTCAGCAATGTAACAACACTAAAAAAAGTTTAATTCATTATGGAAGCTACTCCACTGATATACTGGTAATTCTTTCCATGGGAGAAACTTTCACAAAGATGTTTCCAGGGATAAATCTGTTTGAATTTTGTGAGGAAATACCTATTCTTAAGAGTATTTAGGATGTAATCCAAATTATACCCCAAAAGACATACAGGTATTGTGCTGTTTTTGATACATTTTATATAGTTTAGATACATTTTAAGTGTTGATAAATTAGGAGAGGAATAAAGTAGGAGAATTTGTAGTGTATGGGTAGTGACTGTAATTTAGTGTAAGTCAGTTTACATGTTGGCCAGAAACATTATGACTGAAACACTTCCATAAATCAAAATTTGGAACTTGATGAACTTTGCTATTGCAAAAGTAGGGATATACAGGGATTAGAGGCCTTTCAGGTTAGACCTGACAATGAACAAGGAATTTCAAGGTTGAAGTTCTGAATTAAGGAACCCCAGAACTTTCAAATTATATGGTGAGAGTCTGAGCTATGTCTCATATAGTAGAAGTGTTACATCAGTAAATGAAGCCATATTGGCTTAGTCCAGACTATTTTAAAAATCGTTAATTAGTGAATCAGTGGTTGCGAAGGGTTCTTATGTTTCTGAAAAAAAAAAAAAAAAAAAAAAAAAGAAAAAGACTAGGGAGAATTAAAAGAGGAAAATATTACAGTTTTAACTAGGCAATATGCGATTGTCAAGGAAACGTCATCTTGTTGCTATAGCAATACTATACAGGACATGTGTTAACATGAATAAAAGCAAAAAGTAATTTTTTTTACAGACAGAATTCTTATGGTAGTATAAAATACAGAGTCCAATATTAAACAGAGGGGTTTGAATTAAAAACTCCAGAGCCCTTCATATTTCAACTATTTCTGTGACAGAAGTACTTTGTGCCTGCTTTGCTCTGCAAGTTCTAGGAAAACACTGCAAAAATATTAAAAACTACAATGAAGTTTTTCTTCTGATTTTTTTCTATCTAAAAATAAAGCCTTAGGTTTAAAATTCATTTATACCATCCCACCCTAAAAAAAGGAGGTCAGCTTTTCCCCTCTCTTCTAGCAATATAAATCTTTACAGTCTCCTTTACTGACTTCCTTCCATGCTCATAATCTTTGTTTGCCAGTAAAACAAGACAACCATGTTTTTCTGAAAGATTCACACTGTGAGCAGGTGTTGATCCTGCTGGGGAAAGAATTAAACATCATTTATGACAGTCAGGCACATGAGCTGTTATTACCTTATTTTGTTATAAAGAAGGCAATAGCGACTTCTCTGACAGTGAAGCCAGACAACTGGTTGGGTAGCCCTCAAGAAGAAACTGTTTGGACTAGCCAAATATCAGAATATGATTTCCCTGAATTTAATGTGGTGAAAGAGTTCATTACCTAGGGTGAGATATGCTAAATTATTCTACATAAAGAATCTCTTAGCAACACTTAATAGTAGTAGATGTTGTCTGAGTATGGAAAGAGGAATATATGAAAGAGGAGTATATGAATCTAGTTAAGCATTACTTCACAGCAGCGAATTCTTGGCATCTTAAGTAACAATGTTTACCTTCTGATTCCTTTGCTTTGATTCAAGGACCTAAATTTTAATCAGCATCCAGCCTTTGTAGATGGACTGATTCTTAGCAGAGAGGTCTCAGGTTTGCTGCATTCTACAACTGACAGCATCCTTTAGTATTTGATGCACCTTCTGTATTGGCTTCTGCATTGTGTGGAGCTTAGACTGGAAGGAACTTGACTGCTCTCTGAAATGTTTAACAGAAAGTTTAACACAAAATGATCTTACTTTAATGTCAGCTTAAATTCTTTTAGTTGCTGTCAGAGTTTGTATTTGGTTACTTTGAACCTTCTGATTGTGTTAATCAACTGCAGTAACTTGAGTATTAGATACTATAGATAAATATTTAATTAGCTAAAAGAACACTACCAAATTAAGGATGTAACACACATTTATCTTTTTGAATTTTAACTATAGCATTTACCAGAACTGTGAAACTATAACTGTGGTTAGAAAATTAGAGGACAAATTTAATCTCAGGTATGAAACAGAGCCTGCTTCTGCATTAATACCTACGTTCCTCATATTGTATTAAAATATCTCATAATAGAAAAAATGGTTTACAAGAGACAATATAAAACTTGTCAACTTGTTTAATGTAAACGTCTTGACCCTGCTGTTGGCAGAAGTTTTTGGAAGTCAGATGGCATTTTGCTCAAGTAAGGTCTACAGAAATAAGTCATTAAAAAGCTATATATTAACTTAAACCACAAACTGAGTAAGTTTTTCACTCAAGTGGGAAAATATGTTGTGTACTATAAAGGGAAATTAGAATTCCTCTATCACAAAAATAAATGTCTTAATTTTCAAAAAGTTGTGCAGTGCAACTTATCAGCCTGTTCTCTGTTTTTCTTCCCTCCTGTCACTAGAAATGTGACTCTTCACATCATTCTTTGGTTTGTTTTTATATAGAATGCTGTGGTCTCAAAATCTGGTCAAAGACATTTTTATATGTGTTCTTGTGGTAGTTCTCATTCAGTACTCTTAGTGCATGATTAAAACACACACACACACAAAATTTCTGTGCTAATCTCTCCATAGATATGTTTTTATCCTAACATATTCTCTGTATCTGAAAGTTGGTGTGCATTTTCTGACAGGACCATTTCTAAACATATCCAGAATGATGTTGATTTAGAAGTTGTCAGCTTTGAGTGTCCAACATTGAACTGCTGAGGTGTTTTTCAATTATTTTATCACTTTAGAATAAAAAACAGTCTTCTGAAAGCAATACTATATTTTTCTGTTCCTTTCTATTCTTGCTGATGTATAACTTTCAGATACCTCTGTTAGATACAGAATTGAAATTCTGAAAAGAAATGGCAACTAATGAAAAAATCTGTTTAATACATTTGATACCATTTTGATTTGGTGATCAGAGTAACTGTCAAATAAAAATATAACACCTTAAAAATATCATTATACCTGCCCTTGTGTAAATTGATCACATTATTTAATTAAATCTGAATCAATTTCTGATTTGTTGTCCCAGACTAATATATAGATATTTAACCTATCATACAATTAATCCAAACAAATGAGTAATATTTATTTTTAATTTAATTATATTGTAGATGCCTTATATAAGAGGGATAGGAATGCATATAAAAAGTGATCAGTTTGACCTTTCCTTGGCTAATATTCTTAAGGTGAATATACTAAGATGCTAATCCCGTGAATATAGTATTATGTGCCAAATAGATACATTAAAGCAGTTATGAGAAGAAAATTTACATGTTTCTTGACTGCAGTGTTTTTAAAATCTCAGATATAGCTTTTTATAAAGTAGACTTCTGCTGTGTCCTTGAAATATGGATTTCCTACTGAAATCAAGAAAAAGGATATTTCAGTGTGGTAATATTTGTCCTGCTGAGAAAAATCATCTTTATCACAGATAAACAAGATTGATTTGGGATTTTTTTTTATGTAAAAATGCTCATTGTAGTGTGTTAATATTCGTAATAGCTCTTTTAGCATAATTGTAAATTGTCTTATAGTTTTCTTAATTTAGTCAATAATTACAAGTCTGCTTCTTTATAAAAATTGCTCTAATTAATTGTTTTTAAAATGTGGAAACTACCAAATGGAACACAAAATACACAACAAAATATATCAATGACACATTGAATTAAATATAACTATGTGACTAATGTACAAGGAAGTGCATACTATAATTCTTAAAGTAAATGTTGTATCTGCTATACATAACTGTCATAGGAAAATCTAATTATTTTCTCATATCTAATTTTCTCTGAATTTAAGTTACAGAGTTTTAGGGCACTACATTCCAAACATATGTCAACATATACATACATATATGTACATACATATATATAAATACACAAATGACTTTGCATGCACACAATAATTAAAATATTTGCATTCACATTTGCCTTTCTTATCCGCAGGACAAGGAAATGAACAAGCAACCCCCTTTTTTTCTAGTTCTGAAAGTTACACAGATGTTATCAAGAGAAGTTTATCAGAGAGTTCCTCTCTAGCAAGTTATTCCTTTGCTACAAAAATTATTTAGGCTACCACTTCTCTCCCAGTACATTCCCTGTTCTTGCTCTCCTAACTTTACACCTCTCAGCCTGCCCTTATGGCCCAAATACTGTTACTTTTGAAGGAACCTATGCGAACTGAAGTGAAGGTTGTATGTATGAAAATGTTGGAATTTTCAGATGAAAACTATTTGGCCAAACAAGATATCATTCCAGTTAAATAGAGTTTGTATATGTTTGTGTGTGTGCATGTATTTGTGTGCCTCTGTGAGTGTGCACATATATATATGCAGGATCAGGAAATGGAACCTAAATTCTTTTACTCATTTGCAGCTGAGAAAGCTCTAGAAAGCCTTATTTACTCCTACTCTCCAGGGAATCTTGGAAAATTTCTCCTTAGTGGAAAGAGTTTAAGATGATGAAACTATGCCATTCCCATTATTACTATTTTCATGTTTGATTACAATGTGTTGTGTGTTTAGGACACTCTCCAGCAGATAGAGGCTCAACAGGAAGCAGAGGATCCCCTGTCCTCTTGCCAGCGAGCAGAAGTTAGGGACCCAAGAGATGGTGGGGAATGGAAAAAGGTCTCTGCTCAGGGCAGGAGGAGAATCCCCTCCCGGGCTCCCTCACCTTCCCAGCTGCCCTTGCATAACAGATATGGGGCTCTGGAAGTCGAGGCCAAGGCAAATGAGGACGGGGATGAAGGTCCATCCAGGGGGTTGGCTAGGGAGAGTAGGTCACCCCTACCTATCAGGACTGACTGTACAAAGAAAAAAAGAAGGGTAATTGTTGTGGGTGATTCCCTTCTGAAGGGAACGGAGGGCCCGACATGCCGCCTGGGCCCATCCCACAGGGAAGTCTGCTGCCTCCCTGGGGCCCAGGTCAGGGACATTGCGAAGAGACTCCCTGGGCTGGTACGGCCCTCTGATTACTATCCGCTATTGATTGTACAGGGAGGCAGCGATGAGATGCCAGAGAGAAGTCCCAAATCAATCAAAAGGGGCTTCAGGGCACTAGGAAAAATTGTTGAAGGATCAGGAGCGCAGGTAGTGTTCTCCTCGATCCCATTAGTTTTAGGGAGGAACACGGAAAGGAACAGGAAAACTAGACTGGTTAACACACGGCTCAAAGGTTGATGCCTTCAGAGGGGCTTAGGGTTCTTTTATCATGGGGAGGTTTACACGGCACTGTGCCTGTTGACAGCAGATGGTGCTCAGCTCTCTCAGAGGGGGAAAAAGATCCTCACTCAAGAACTGGCGGGGCTTTAAACTAGGCCTGAAGGGGGGAGAGGATATAACTAGGCTCACTAGAGAGGAGCCTGGGGGTGACACCCCAATGCTGGGGGTGAAACCAATAGCCCAGCTCAAGTGCATCTACACTAATGCACGCAGCATGGGCAACAAACGGGAGGAGCTGGAAGCCACTGTGCAGCAAGATGGCTATGATGTAGTCGCCATCACAGAAATGTGGTGGGATGCCTCCCATGACTGGAGTGCTGCAATGGATGGCTACAAACTCTTCAGAAGGGACAGGCAAGGAAGGAGAGGCTGTGAGGTGGCTCTGTATGTTAGGGAGTGTTTTGATTGTACAGAGCTTGACACTTGTGGTGAAGCCGAGTGCTTATAGGTAAGGATGAGGGGGGAGGCCAACAGAAAAGATATCCTGTTGGGAGTCTGTTACAGACCACCCGACCAGGATGAGGATGTTGATGAAGTATTCTACTAGTGGCTGGCAGGAGTCTCTCAGTTGTGAGCTCTTGTTCTCATGGGGAACTTCAACTTCCCAAACATCTGCTGGAAATACAACACAGCAGAAAAGAAACAGTCCAGAAGGTTCCTGCAGTGTGTGGAAGATAACTTCCTGACACAGCTGGTAAGTGAGCCTACCAGGGGAGATGCCCTGCTTGACCTCCTGTTCACTAACAGAGAAGGACTGGTGGGAGAGGTGGTGGTCGGAGGTCGTCTTGGCCTTAGTGATCATGAAATGGTAGAGTTTTCGATTTTTGGTGAGGTAAGGAAGGGGGTCAGCAACACCGCCACCATGGACTTCTGGAGGGCAGACTTTGACCTGCTCAGAATGCTGGTTGGGAGAGTCCCTTGGGAGCTAGTCCTGAAGGGCAAAGGGGTCCAGGAAGGCTGAGTATTTTTCAAAGAAGAAATCTTAAAGGCACAGGAGCAGGCTGTCCCCATGTACCGTAAGACAAATTGGCGGGGAAGACGACCGGCCTGGCTGGACAGAGGTCTACTACGGCGTCTCAGGAAAAAAAGGAGAGCTTACCAGCTCTGGAAGAAGGGGCAAGCAACCCAAGAAGAGTACAGGGATCTTGTCAGGTCACGGAGAGAGGAAATTAGAAAGGCAAAAGCCCAGCTGGAAGTTAACCTGGCCACTGTTGTAAGGGATAATAAGAAAAGTTTTTATAAATACGTTAACAGCAAAAAGAGAGCCAGGGAGAACCTCCATCCTCTAGTGGATGCAAGGGGGAACATCACCACTAAAGACGAGGAAAAGGCTGAGATACTCAATGCATTCTTTGCCTCGGTCTTTAATGGCCTGACGAGTTATCCCCACGGTACCCAGCCTCCCGAGCTGGAAGATGGGGACAGTGAGTGGAATAACCCCCCCATAATCCATGAGGAAGCAGTCTTTGACCTGCTATGCCACCTGGACATCCACAAGTCTATGGGGCCAGATGGGATCCACCCAAGAGTGCTGAAGGAGCTGGCAGAGGAGCTCGCCAAGCCACTCTCCATCATTTATCAGCAGTCCTGGATAACAGGCGAGGTCCCAGATGACTGGAAGTTAGCAAATGTGACACCTACCTTCAAGAAGGGCTGGAAGGAGGATCTGGGGAACTACAGACCAGTCAGCCTGACCTCAGTACCAGGGAAGATTATGGAGAGGCTCATCTTGAGTGTGCTCACCAGGCATATGGAGGACAATCAGGGGATCAGGCCCAGCCAGCATGGGTTCATGAAAGGCAGGTCTTGTCTAATCAACCTGATTTCCTTCTATGACCAGGTGACCCACCTGGTAGATAAGGGAAAGGCTTTGGATGTTGTATACCTGGACTTCAGCAAAGCCTTCGACACAGTCTCCCACAGCATTCTCCCAGAGAAGCTGGCAGTGCATGGCCTAGATGGGTGTACTCTTCGCTGGGTTAAAAACTGGCTGGATGGCCAAGTCCAGAGAGTCATGGTGAATGGAGCTAAAACCAGTTGGTGGCCAGTCATAAGCGGTGTCCCCCAGGGCTCAGTTCTAAGGCCAGACTTGTTTAGTATCTTTATCAATGACCTGGATGAGGGGATTGAGTGTGCCCTCAGTAAATTTGCAGATGACACCAAACTGGGTGGTAGTGTTGATCTGCTCAAGGGGAGGAGGGCTCTGCAGAGGGACCTGAACAGGCTGGATCGATGGGCTGAGGCCAACTGTATGAGGTTCAAGAAGGCCAAGTGCTGGGTCCTGCACTTCAGTCACAACAACCCTATGCAGCTCTACAGGCTTGGGGAAAAGTGGCTGGAGAGCTGCCTGGCAGAAAAAGACCTGGGGTTACTGGTTGACAGCTGGCTGAATATGAGCCAGCAGCGTGCCCAGGTGGCCAAGAAGGCCAACAGCATCCTGGCTTGTATCAGGAATAGTGTGGCCAGCAGGAGTAGGGAACTGATCGTGCCCCTGTACTCCACACTTGTGAGGCCACATCTTGAATACTGTGTTCAGTTTTGGGCCCCTCACTACAAGAAAGATGTTGCATTGCTGGAACATGTCCAGAGGAGAGCAACATGAGGAGGCATGAGGAGGCCTGGGAGGGCAAAACCCCTCCTGCTGTAGGAGAAGACCAGGTTCGTGACCACCTGAGGAACCTGAATGCACATAAGTCCATGGGACCTGATGAGATGCATCCCAGAGTCCTGAGGGAATTGGCCGATGTAGTCGCCAAGCCACTCTCCATGATATTTGAAAAGTCATGGCAGTCAGGTGAAGTCCCTGGTGACTGGAAGAAGGGCAACATTGTGCCCATTTTCAAAAAGGGTAGAAAGGAAGACCCTGGGAACTACCGACCTGTCAGCCTCAGCTCTGTGCCTGGGAAGATCATGGAACAGATCCTCCTAGAAGCTATGCTAAAGCACATGGAGGCCAGGGAGATAATTCGAAATAGCCAGCATGGCTTCACCAAGGGCAAGTCCTGCCTGACGAACCTGGTGACTTTCTATGACGGTGTGACGACAATGGTGGATAAAGGAAAACCAATGGACGTCATCTATCTGGACTTCTGCAAGGCCTTTGACACGGTCCCCCACAACATCCTTCTCTCTAAATTGGAGAGCTATGGATTTGATGGGTGGACTGTTCGGTGGATAAGGAACTGGCTGGATGGTCGCGTCCAGAGGGTAGTGGTCAACGGTACAATGTCCGGATGGAGACCGGTGACGAGTGGTGTCCCTCAAGGGTCCGTACTAGGACCGGTGCTGTTCAACATCTTCATCAATGACTTGGACAGTGAGATCGAGTGCACCCTTAGCAAGTTTGCAGATGACACCAAACTGAGTGGTGCGGTTGACACACCAGAAGGACGGGATGTCATCCAGAGGGACCTGGACAGGCTGGAGAGGTGGGCCTGTGTAAACCTCATGAGGTTCAACAAGGCCAAGTGCAAGGTCCTGCACCTGGGTCGGGGTAACCCCCAGTATCAATACAGGCTGGGGGAAGAAAGGATTGAGAGCAGCCCTGCCGAGAGGGACTTGGGGGTGCTGGTGGATAAAAAGCTGGACATGAGCCGGCAATGTGCCCTGGCAGCCCAGAAGGCCAACTGTACTCTGGGCTGCATCAGGAGGAGCGTGGCCAGCAGGTCGAGGGAGGTAATTCTGCCCCTCTACTCAGCTCTGGTGAGACCTCACCTGGAGTACTGCGTCCAGGTCTGGAGCCCTCAACACAAGAAGGACATGGAACTGTTGGAGCGGGTCCAGAAGAGGGCTACTAAAATGATCCGAGGGCTGGAGCACCTCTCCTATGAGGACAGGCTGAGAGAGTTGGGGTTGTTCAGTCTAGAGAAAAGAAGGCTGTGGGGAGACCTGATTGCGGCCTTTCAATACCTAAAGGGGGCCTATAGGAAAGATGGGGAAAATCTTTTTAGTAGGGCCAGCTGCGTTAGGACAAGGGGTAATGGTTTTAAACTAAATCAGGGTAGGTTTAGGCTAGATATAAGGAAAAAATTCTTTACAATGAGGGTGGTAAACCACTGGAACAGGTTGCCCAGAGAGGTAGTGGAGGCCCCATCCCTGGAAACATTCAAGGCTAGGTTGGATGGGGCTCTGAGCAGCCTGATCTAGTTAGCAGTGTCCCCGCTGACTGCAGGGGGGTTGGACTAGATGACCTCTAGTGGTCCCTTCCAACCCAAAACATTCTATGATTCTATGATTCTATGAACAAAGCTGGTGAGGGGTCTGGAACACAAGTCTTACAAGGAACGGCTGAGGGAACTGGGTTTGTTTAGTCTGGAGAAGAGGAGGCTGAGGGGAGACCTTATTGCCCTCTAGAACTACCTGAAAGGAGGCTGTAGTGAGGTGGGGGTCGGCCTCTTCTCCCTGGTAACAGATGATAGGACGAGGGGCAATGGTTTGAAGCTGCGCCAGGGCAGGTTTAGGCTAGAAATTAGGAAGAACTTCTTCACTGAAAGGGTTGTCAGGTTCTGGAATGGGCTGCCCAGGGAGGTGGTTGAGTCCTCATCCCTGGAGGTATTTAAAAGAAGGATAGATGAGGTACTTAGGGACATGGTTTAGTGGTGGGATGGCAGTGTTAGATTTAAGGTTGGACTCGATGATCTTAAAGGTCTTTTCTAACCAAAGTGATTCTATGATTCTACGTAAATTGTCTGTCTCATGTCTTTTACTGTCTTTGAAAGTTGTACATGGAAATTTAAAAGATCTGAAAATACCTTTTTGCCTCAAGCAGCTTATGCCTATGCCTTGATCTCTAATAATTTATTTGTCCTCAAAATCATTGACTCTTTAGTATCTTTGTGATCGATTAAAATCATGAGAGTAAATTTAATATTTCCAAACTTTGCAAAAGATCTTTTGAATACATTCTACATTGTATTTTAGTGTTGCTGCCTTTTCAAGGATCACAGGCTAGGATATTGCAGACAGTTATGAAAATAAACATTTTAATAATTCTCTGTAAGTAGAAAAAAACATTTCCACAAATGCATAAGGTTCATAATAAAAATTGACAAATCTAAGAATTCACTCTTTTAGGCACAAAACAAGGTGTAGGTTTTCTGCAGGTAAATTAAAAAGAGAGAAAATTATAACTTATATATATATAGATCTTAATAGTCTGGCCATAGAAACACAAGTGCTTGGGGAGTTTCAACAGGATCATGTTGAGAGTTGAAACAGAACCATTGCTGCTGCATCTTTTCTGAAATTTTTAGGTTTTTCAGGATTTCAGGAAATTTAAATAATTTTCTATATACATATATATAGATGACATATACATACACACACAGTTCAACACAAGTATTGAAATGTAAATAGCATCTGTAGAATGCACAGCTTTTAAGGCCTTTAAAGAGAGCAAGGTTTTCATGTCATTTACATACCTATGGTAAGGAGGAAATTCAAGGTAGTTATTTGGCCTCATCTCCAGTTAAACCAGGTAACCTGGTATGTAGAGTTTTATTTTCCCTTTTCTGTTACAGAACATATGGCGAGAATTCTCACAATTTGATACTATGACTCTACCACTCAAAAGTAGCCAGAGAAGGTGATATGATTCAATTTCTGTTTTAATACCTTTACTGGCAAGATAAGACACATGAATGGTGCTAACTGTAATGTATGAAATACTATTGCTTAAATCTGTCTACTACAGCCCTCTCAGTGATAATGGGGTCCTGCAGATGGGTCTCCTGAGGCTTTTTCCTATCTGACTTCACAATGGTTAACATAATGAATTTATAAGTTTCTATATCCACTTCAGATTTTTTAAGTAGACGCATTTTGTGCTCTTGTCTAGTCTAATTTATACTAGTCTTTGCATTCAAGAGATGACAAATGAGAAACTACCCCTTGTCTCTTCAGTACTAGAACAAGGGGCATTGAATGAAAACAAAGATGGCAAGCTCAAAAAAAATAAAAGAAAACCAAAAAACACCAACCACAATATTTTTACTCCATTTTTTCTTATGCTGTCAATTCCGTCTCATAAAATTAAACAGTGATACATATAGCCTGTTTCTCTCCCTCTGTACACTAAATGTACGGAGAATTCCTCACTGGTCCTAGGAAAATAATCTGAAATAATTATACTTGTATCAGATACACTGCCTTTACGTAGCTTTTTTTTTTCCTAATAATCTCGGTGCCTCTATCAGATAAATAGAAATGGTTATGTTAATGAAAGCCATGGGGAAAATAAGTCACAGAGGGGCTTTGGATCAAAGAAATTTTATAAGCAGTTGGGCATAATTTCCCTTGTCACACATTGTACCTTTAAGCATCAAACCAGAAAATGTCTTTAACAAATACACAGAAATTAACAATAGAATTAAGTTACAGATATAAACCCCCATATTTCCTTCACATAAATTCAGGAATTTTAATGAGATATCAATTAGAAAACAATTGCTCAGGGTTCATACGGTACTCAATGGAAAGAGATAAGCATTCCCAAAATTATATTGTTATGGTATAAGTTTCTCTCCTTTGACTTTAATAATAGCTGAGGGAAGGATATAAAATACAGTTAAGTTGGCAAAATTCATTGGAGTGAACACAGACTTTAGTCTTGATTTATAAAAAATGGCTTATTCTCTTTCAATAAGTAAGATTACTGACACATTTTCCAGTTGAATGGTATAAAGCAGAACATAGTATCCCTTCCACTTTTTTCATCATTAAGACAAAATGTTACACCAGACTTCTACATTTCCCTGATACCCATACACAAAACTGTATAGACAAGGGAAACAGCATTCCAATATGTAATTTACTTCCTAATGAGCAGAATTTTTGCCATCAGCACAGGCAATTGTGTAAAATGTTTCTGTTAAACACCTTGAATGCTATCATAAGTGTATGAAACTGAGGCTGTTACAAGGTATGAGTAAACCTGAAAATAAAATAATAAAAATAATAAAACAAAACCATCGGTCACCAGCAGTATTCCCCAGGGCTCTGTTCTGGGGCCAGTCTTGTTCAATATCTTTATCAATTATCTGGATGAAGGGATCAAGTGCACCCTCAGTAAGTTTGCAGACAACACTAAGTTAGGTGGGAGGGTTGATCTGCTCAAGGGGAGGAGGGGTCTGCAAAGGGACCTGGACAGGCTGGATCGATGGGCCGAGGCCAACTGTATGAGGTTCAAGAAGGCCAAGTGCCGGGTCCTGCACTTCAGTCACAACAACCCCATGCAAGGCTACAGGCTTGCGGAAGAGTGGCTGGAGAGCTGCCTGGTGGAAAAAGACCTGGGGTTACTGGTTGACAGCTGGCTGAATATGAGCCAGCAGCATGCCAGGGTGGCCAACAGCATCCTGGCTTGTATCAGGAATAGTGAGGTCAGCAGTACTAGGGGAGTGATCTTCCCCATGTATTCGGCACTGGTGAGGCCACACCTCGAACACCATGTTCAGTTTTGGGCCCCTCACTACAAGGACATTGAGTTTCTGGAATGTGCCCAGAGAAGGGCAGAGAAGCTGGTGAGGTGTCTGGAGCACAAGTCTTACGAGGAGCAGCTGAGGGAACTGGGGTTGTTTAGCCTGGAGAAGAGGAGGGTGTAGCGAGGTGGGTGTTGGTCTCTTCTTTCAAGTAACAAGCAATAGGACAAAAGCAAATGTCCTCAGGTTGTGCCAGGGGAGGTTTAGATTGCATATTAGGAAAAATTTATTTACTGAAATAGTGGTCAAGCATTGGAACAGGGTTCCCAAAGAGGTGGTGGAGTCCCCATACCTGAAGGTATTCAAAAACCATGTAAATTTAGCACTTTGGGACATGGTTTAATAGACATGGTAGTATTGGGTTGACAGTTGGACTTGGTGACCTTGGAGGTCTTTTCCAACTTTAATGGTTCTATGATTCTGTATGATTTAAATCCTGGTTTACTTTTTGAACTGCTTTGGCACATAACCTACGACTTTGCTTGTTTTTTTTAATTTATTTTTAAATGAAAGTTGTGTGTAAAAAGTGTGATTCAGAGCTAAGAAAAAAGACTTCTTTTACAGAAGCCAAGTTCGATTGGCTAAATAGACCCTAAAAGGACTCCATCTGTTTTTCTGTAAAGCAGGGAGAACAGTCTTAATTGAAAGTGTTAACGAATTTTTAATCACCTAACACTCTGAATCATATATATAGAGCAAGTATAGTAGTGGTTCATATTCACTATTTGAAGAGCAGTAGTAACGTATATTTGTATTTTCTTGTCTGCTGCTATTTGATTAGTAAATTAGTCCTTTGTTTAAAGAAAAGAAAATCAAGAGGAGAAAAGTTATTTAAATATGCTATAGTCTTTTTTTTTTCTCTGTTAGTGATATTTTTTCCCTTAGATTTGCTGAAAATAATGGTTTTATTGCCATTGCCAAGGGAGAATGTCACCAACATGGGAAGATAATACACATACGTAAAAGCTGTCCACTGAAGTATTTTTTTTCCTTCTTTTTTTTTCTTTTATTTTTCTAGTGACTTTGTACCAATGGCAGAGAAATGGCAGGCTTCTCTTGCATTTCAAATCTTCAAAGATCATCAAATGCAGATTCTTGGCGGAAGCACGTGTTGTCGTAGTTTGAGTCATCTTTTTTGCTTTGCTTTTGTCAGAAAGATATTTGTGTTTATTTCAGCTATGCTCCATATGTGTTTTTAGAAGTAGTACACTATATTACAATAGGACGTGGAAAATTTTATTAAAGAAGGGTCTTTCTGGATGTTATTTCTAATATGCCTCCCACTAAGTCTCTGACAAAAGTCACTTTTCAATAGAAATCAAATATGTCAGCTTTTAAAATAATAGTCAACAAAATAGTTATGCTCCGTGGTTCACTGAATATCAACTTGTGTCTTACAGAGTTGCTTTACTAGAAGAGACCATGAGTGTAAATAAGAGAGTTGAATAAATGTAGGTATGAGCAATACCTAGCAAAAGCTGAGGTTTGCATGATATAACTTGAAATAATCTCAAGTACTAAACAGTCAGTAGTTTAACAGCTATTTAGAAGTAACTAGCTTTATGAAGGGATTTTCTTTTTGTAGGAAACAGCATAATTTAATATGTAGTAAATTTTCTTCAGTGAAGTATTGTGTTTTATCAAGCACTAGCTTCCTCAGTTTGAAAACTGTAGAGTGATCTCACTTCATATACATTTCAGAATCATTCTTTCATAATGCAGTATTTTTTCCTCTTCATTTCAGTTACTCTAACAGTTTGAATTTAGGGAAGATTAATTAAATTTACTTTTAATTGCTAATAAAAAATACTTACAGACGTATTCTCTGTTACCCAAGGTATAATGGGATTGAAGAAGGTATTTAGAAGCAGACAAAGTATTACAAAGGAATGGAGTGCTGAGAAACCTAAGGTGTTGACAGTAGTCCACAAAAATTTTTGCACACTTTCATTTGAATCTAGGCTGTTGTGCATTCTGAATACATTTGTATGGGTCCAGAAGAAAGTAAAGAGAGAAATTCTTATGTCAGCTGAGACTAAAGACCCTGAAGCAACATTTTGGTTATTTAGTTTATATTACAAAGTTAGATACACCAAGGAAAGCAGAAGTTGAAGATGACTTCTTTTCTTATCCTCTCTAGCTGAAGATCTGACTTGTATGCCAATCAGTTTTCTTCATCTGTCTCTAGGACACACATTTCTCGGAAGTACAGCATCTCAGATTTTACAAAAAAAAAAAAGATGGAGAAGCTTCTCAAAATAGAAAAGGTCATCATTCAAAATTAATGTTTCAAAGGTTTCTTTGTTTATTTTTATGAACCAATGGTTCAGCGCACTAGATAATCATGAGAACACTGGTATCAGGGAGATACAATGTTGCTAATCTCCATTTTACCATTGTTTTGATGCATGTGAGATGGAAGATCCTTTGTATTACTTAATACAAGATTCAAAGGAAACCATAACCTCTCCTATGAAGAAAGGCTGAGAGACTTGTGATTGTTCAGCCTGGAGAAAAGAAGTCTCCAGGGAGATCTTATTGCAGCCTTTCAATACTTAAAGAAGACTTATAAGAAAGATGGAGACAGACTTTTTAATAGGGCCTGGTGTGATAGGAGAAGGAGTAATGGTTTTAAACTAAAAGAGAGTAGATTTAGATTAGATATAAGGAAGACATTTTTTACAAGGAACATGGTGAAACACTGGAATGGGTTGCCCAGAGAGGTGGTAGATGCCCCACCTCTGGAAACATTCAAGGTCAAGTTGAACAGGGCTCTGAGCAACCTGATCTAGTTGAGGATGTTCCTGCTCATTGCCAGGGGGGTTGGACTCAAAGACCTTTAAAAGTCCTTTCTAACCCAGACTACTCTATGATGATATGATTCTATGAATACCACTGATGCAGACAAATTCACAGTATTAGAAGCTACTTTATCTCGCAGCGAAAGCCCCCTAAGAAGCAATTAAGTAGTTATAGTGGTGGTGGTAGTAGTAGCAGTAACAGTAACAGCAGCACTAGTAGTAAAGGTAAACTGTGAAATTTGCTAATTCATTCTAAAATAAATCCACTCAAAACAATTCTATCCACCTGAGTTCTGCAGAAACTGGTTGGCTCTAGTGTAGATAAGAGGTTTTGATATAATCTCATGCTTTGCATATTTCCTCTCAGCTATATCTTAACACTTTCAAGAGCTCAAAAAAATATGTGCAGTACATTACCTTTGAATTTTTTTCATTTAAAAAATGAGAACATGCATACAGCTGGACTTAATTAATCTTAATGAATTAAATGCTGAAGTATTTTGTACTGAGTGATTATATTGTGTGATTAAATACTGAAATACTAATTACTTTTCTGCTTTATGTTGTGGTTGAGAAGGCAGATTTATCTCTTACTTAGACTCTGCATTATCTACATAGATGATCATTGTCCTTATTGTTTTTATTTTTCATAGGAAATAAAGGGGAAAAAGAGACATAAACATCCTGTGAATTCGTTCCTTAGGATTATATTGACACTAATATCCAACTTCTTATGTTAAATTCTTTTGTTCTGCTCAGAAACATTTACACAGGAAGATGCAAACTTGTTACATTAAACAGTTCTAAATAGAAGCTGTCCAGGAATATGTGAATTTATTTCTTTAAACTGCTGAAAATGCCATAAAGATTGGACTTTATTGCAAAGTATATTCCTGATCTAATTAGTGGTGTCCCTGCTCACTGCAGGGGGTTGGACTAGATGACCTCTAGGGGTCCCTTCCAACCCAAAACATTCTATGATTCTATATAAAAAAGATAGCTATTACTAAGTAATAATATATATATGTATATCTAAATAAATCTTTCAAATCTACTTAAGTCTGCTGATATTTTGTCATTCCTTAAAATGACAAAAATTTCACACCTTTTCCCACAACATTCTGCTTGTGAACTGGTTGCCCATGGCCTGGACAGGCATACTCTTTGCTGGGTAAAAAAACTGGCTGGATGGCCGGGCCCAGAGGGTGGTGGTGAATGGAGTTAAATCCAGTTGGTGGCTGGTCACAAGTGGTGTTCCCCAGGGGTAAGTACTGGGGCCAGTTCTGTTTAATATCTTTATCAATGGCCTGGACAAGGGGATTGAGTGCACCCTCAGCAAGTTTGCAGATAACACTAATCTGGGTGGAAGTGTTGATCTGCTTGAGCATAGCAAGGCTCTCCAGAAGGACCTGGACAGGCTGTATCGATGGGCTGAGGCCAACAGTTTGAGGTTCAACAAAGCCAGGTGCTGAGTCCTGCACTTGGGTCACAACAACCCCATGCAACGCTACAGGCTTGGGGATGAGTGGCTGGAAAGTTGCATGGCAGAGAGGGACCTGGGGGTGTTGGTCAAGATCCAATTGGATATGAGCCAGCAGTGTCCCCAGATGGCCAAGATGACCAACAGCATCCTGGCTTATATCAGGATTCATGTGGCCAGCAGGACCAGGGAAATCATCTTTCCCCTGCACTCAGCATTGGTGAGGCCGCACCTCAAATACTGTGTTCAGTTTTGGGCCTCTCACTACAACAAGGGCAGTGAAGTGCTGGAGTTTGTCCAGAGAAGGGCAACAAAGATGGTGAGGGGTCTGGAGCCCAAGTCTTATTAGGAGTGGCTGAGGGAACTGGGGTTGTTTAGCCTGGAGAAAAGGAGGCTGAGGGGAGACCTTATTGTCCTCTACAACTGCCTGAAAGGAGGTTCTAGCAAGGTGGGTGTTGGTCTCTTCTTTCAAGTAACAAGCAATAGAACAAGAAGAAATGGCCTCAAAATGCACCAGGGGAGTTTTAGATTAGATATTAGGAAAAAATTCTTCACTGAAAGGGTTATTAGGCAACGGAATGGGCTACCCAGGGAAGTGGTTGAGTCCCCATCCCTGGAGGTATTTAAAAGATGGGTAGACGGGGTGTTTAGAGACATGGTTTAGTAGTGGACAGGTACAGTTTGACTCAATGATCTTAAAGGTCTTTTCCAACCAAATGATTCTATGAATTTTCATTGGCTCTTTGCAGCAAATAGTTACATATTTGAAGTTTATCATTCCTTTCCTTCTCTTAAACAAATCAGTCTCTAGCAGACTTCAATTACCTGCCATGTTTTCTAGGCCACTGATATTTCTGTACTTTTTGCAATGAACCCATTATAACTAAACTTTAAACATTTGAGGAGGCCAGTTCCACTATCCAATTTAAGCTTCCATGACACCTCAGTTAGAAGCCAGTCAAAGGAGTAGAATTTAGGAAACTTCAACTCCATATGTACAGGGAGGTTTCAGATGTCAATTCAAAATACTGAGGTTACTTCTTTGAAGTTTGAAGATCTGAATGTCCATCCAAGTGAAATAACATGGCACCATTCATCAAATACTCGCACAATGCAGATATACAATGCCACAGAGATTGTTCTATAGTTTCTGGTTTAGGTAGAAGGATTTTTTTTCCTTTTTCCTAGTTCTTACATGAACCTACACTTCATTTATGCACTAATCGTAGTACTCAACTCTTCAAAATTCTTTTGAGCAATGATTTAGCATTCTAAACTGCTTATGCCTTTACTTTTTCCAGTATATTACTTATGTGACTGAAAAGAGTTTCTATATCAAAGGGAAATAAATCAAAGATATATGCAATTATAATAATTTAAGAATCTGATTTAGTTACAGGCAGAGAGTGGGGAAGAGGTGGGATAAAAATGACAGATATAACGAATGCATTATCTCTAAAGTTACAATTTCAATTTGTTTTCAGAATTAAATCACTAAGTCAGATGTATAAAATAAAAGCTTTCTATCTCTGCCCTAGTAAAACCCTCCTTAGTGCACACTGAGTTGAAAAATAAAATTTCTCTGGTGATTTGTGTTGTCTTCTCAATAACCAGCTTGAAGATCCCCATCAGAATCTTTCTATGTTTAAAAAAGAAGAGTGCTTTTATGCATGAGTTCAATATATTTTAATGTATTTTCATGTAGGCATCAGAATAATACATACATAATGTCTTATATGTATATAATGTCTAATGCTATTTGTATTTTAATAACTTCTCTTATATTTCAACTGTTTACCTAATATCTAATCATTTCAAAGAGACAAAATTAATGTACTAGTTCACATCAGTTTACAGCAGAATCTTCTGTGATTAAAAGAAACTTTTTCAGATCACTCTTATTCTAACAAAGTTTGGTGTCCCTTTTATGACTTTTTCACAAGTGGCTAAGGCTTTAAAAAGAAAAGAGGCCCAGTATAATGGACTAGTTATTTTTATACCACGAGATCAATTCTGTTGCCTACTCACAGGGGCCCAGTGACATCTGAGATGCCCTGCAGTGTTTGAGATATTCAGTGAAGGTCTAGCAAATATGGCACAAAACCTATAGGAGACTGGTATTGCCTTGGCGAAGCAGCTGAAGAACAGATTGGAGACTTAGACATCTAATGGCATTGAATCAAGTCTATTCAGTCATCCTGTAAATAAACACTTGATACACTTAGAAAATGTAACAGTAAGTTCACTGTAGTAGCCCAGAAAATTGTAAGGACTGATTGTTCAGGTTATGAGTTTTTCTAAGAAGTACCAAACATCTTCAGTTTCCTCCCAGTAAAGCTGAAGTAACTGAAGATCTCATCACTATATGTATTTTTTTCAAACGTAAGTGTGATTTCAGTGCATGTAGTATATCCTTCATACATATGATCACTGGACCTATGTGCTTGCTCATGTAATAAAACTTGCATGAGTATGAGCTTCTTTATTCCTAGTATAAACAAGATACATTAATATATGTGGAATGACTACCTAACAATTAAGTAGACCCAGAATAAATACTAAGGTGAGTTGTGCTTTAATTCTGAGAATCGATCTAGTTTTTGATGGAGTATCAACAAGGTCATTATTATATTCTAGAAAACAAAAATATCCTAGCAAGTCAAACCATAAATGGAAGAAGTTGTCTGTAGCTCTTTTACAGCATTTAAAGAGAGTACTGCCTCAAAGATGTCAGTGAAATTGTGAAGCCTATAAATTAACTTTTTCAATTAATCTGTAGTATGAAAAAAAAAAAAAAAAAGAGAATTCATATTACCAGGGTAGTACTGATGGTAAATCAGGGCAAAAGGACATACTGTTGAAGAAGTACTAAATCACCAGGATCAGGTAGCAACCCACTTAAAGTATGAAGGAAATAAAATTCAAAGAAAACCGTATTTTAATGGAAACCTAATAGCTTGTGCTTTATTACTCACATGAATTTTTTTTTTTTTCAGGTGAGCTCACATTTTATTGGTTGTTGTCTTAAAACATCATTAGACATTAGACAAACATATATGTAATAGGAGTTGTCTGTACATATGTGAGACACATTAAATAACAATTCATTTTATCTCTGCTGTTTTAGATAAAATAAGAAGCATAAAACCTAGTTTAATTTCATCCTGGCTATATCAGTTCTTAAAACTTTTCCCACAAATACTCTTTATCTCTGGCTCTAAGTTGCTATTCTCTTTTATCTGTGTTTTTAACCAGACTTTCTCTTTTTAGATTGACAAGAACAGATGGACATAACCCACATTGTCAACCTAAAATCTTAAATGAGTAGGATAAAGTTAGAAAAGTGATATTACTTATTTTTTCCTTTTGTCAGGATTTTTATGGGACTATAATATAACTTTATTCCCTTTAAAGGCATCTAAGAATGAACACAGATTCTGGATCATGACATATACCTGTATGGTATATATCCAAGGAATGGACATACAGTTCAGGATTTCAAAACCAAGGCACAACAAAACATGCTTTAACTATCATATATCATTTAATCAGGTATATTATGCTCACTATTTGGGATTTACTGCCTCAGGCAGAAGATGGAAATAATGTGTATTCTTATGTTACAAGATATCTGGAGGTTCCACGGTTCTCCTCTTAAAATAATTACCTTGATTAGTTTGTTCCTGAAGATCATGACAGAAAACTTCTTTCTGCATTTTCATGCCTTTAATTCTGTTAAACAGATAAAATATTATCTTAGTCAGTGTTAAAGTTATCATGGCAAAGTGATTCTAGATTTTTTACAGAGAAAAAAATGGAGTTAACATAGAAATGTATCACCAAAGCTCTGGTAAACTAAGAATGGTGTTTCAATATCTACTTTTTTTTTTTTTTTTTTTTTAACCAGTGTGCTTACAGGAATTTTCTTCAGGCTACAATATGAACTTAGGAAAAGGCATTTTTCTTCCCTGAAATTTCGTAAGTTAGTTAGTTCTATTTTAAACCTCTAAGAAATATGCTGATTTTTAACAATTACTGCTTAGCACTAAGTGGGTTTGATTTTTACAAGTGAATTTGGCAAGTGAGTCATACATGTCTTAAGTGCTTGTAATTTGAGTTTAAAAAAAAAGGATGTTATTCCTTGAGAGAAAATAAAACATTTCTGAGAATGGAAATTTTTTGGAAAAAATTATGAGTATTACCTCCATTTTTTTTGTTAGGAAAAATAGTGATTGGTGTTCCTCTGCACTCCATCTGATCATTCCAACAAGGTAATGAAGACCTCCTGACACCATGTAAGTGTTTACTCTTCCAGCAATGTCAGTGTTGCCATTGTCAGTGTTGACTTAAACTTATAGATAGATGTAGATGCAGACATCAAAACAGAGAATTCTTCCTAAATACTGTGCAACTGAAATAGTAGAGTCCTTGATTTCCTGGCAGATGTACCATTATGTGTCAGAACAGTGCATTTGTAAAGTCTTCTTGTATTCAAAATATGTAGTATATATTTAGGTAGCTTTGCATCCCCATTTTTATGGCAACCTGATTCCCATACTCATTTTACATTAAAGACTGTACATAGTTCCGAAGGATGTCTTTTGAAAAAGGAATAGGAGAGCACAGGACATTTTGTGAAACAGACAATATTGAAGGTGAGTCTGGCAACCCCAAAAGGATGGGTCATTCTCATGACTAAAATATGGAGTGGTGCCTGCTGAAAAATTGATTCCATCCCTTCTCTAAAGGCGTCTTATGTTTATGTTGAAAAAATCAGTGGAACTAAATCTTTCCTGCTAGTCGCCATTGAGAAGGCTCACCTGAGTCTAGTCTAATTTGCAGTTAAGAACTGTAACAGAACTCTAGGAGATCTTTATTTTGAACAAGAAGTTGAGTACCAATTAATGTGAAAAATCAGATCCACATGTTGAAAAGCTGAGTGCTGAGATTAGTGGAAATTAAACCTATTTGTTGGATAGGCTGTTCATTAAATTTCAAATGGAACAGCTTCAAGGAGGCAATCCAGTCTTGATAAGATTCCTCTGATAATTAGTGAGAGTCCAGCAGAATCCTGCCTGATTAGTAACCATAGATTTCTCTTTGGTAGGCCATCTCTTAGAATCGCAGAAGCCCTGGCTGCAATGTTCATAGCTTCTCATTAGTACGTGTTCTAAAGAGTTATAGGAACAATTTTTTTGGTGGAATTGGGGAGATACATGTACACTTTTCCAAACAGCATTCAACTATTTATGGTTTGGATTTAGATGATGAATGAAATTGAAGGGAGACAAGTTTAGGGAGAAGTCAGATGTCAAAATCCTTCATGAAACAAACTTACTATGACTATTTCTTAATAAATTCCAGTGAAAACCATTAATTTCACTTTCTCAGTATTTCTAAAATATTACCCATAATGCCTTTTCTCCTTATAGGAATTTTTATGCATATGAATTCATCAATATTTTTAAAGCATTCAAATAGCACAGATATGGTGATGAGTACCACAGGTAAGTCCTGTAAGAATGTGAGTAATTGGCTGTCTAGATGGGCCAAGCACAGAAGACAAAACATAATTATTGAATAGCTGCTTATGAAGGAAAATCCAACATCTTTTGTATTGCCTAAGGCAGAGGTCCACTAGGGAAAAATACTGATAACTTCATTAAAAGACTAGATTATAATGTGCCTATACAGATGGTCACATGAACACCTAAAATGAGATTGTCTGATCCCAGATGTACTGTTGCAATGGGACAATAAAGCACTAGCTTGTGCAAGTGGTTTTAACTGAAACTAAAACCTTGGAGATAGATAGAGTCTCAAACTTCTCTCTAGATTTTCTGAGGCTAAGAATTAAGAGAGATTTTGCAACTGATTCCTAGGAAGACAAAATTTATACCTCCAATTAAAAAAAGGTACCTCAGTAACACATTTCAGGAATCTACTGGAAAATACTGACAATGAAACAGTATTTTCCATAAAAGTGTTTATTCAAGACCAGCATTTCCACTCACATCATACCTACTTAAAAGTAAGCTGTTAAAAGTTCATTAAGTCTACCTTTTTATAGACTAATCAGACCCTGAATAACCAAACTAGGTGGTCTGCTGGCCAAGAATTAACGAAAATCCAACCCCAAAGCATCAAAACCTGACTACCTAGGAGGTAAAAAGCTCTCATTCATCCCCTTATATTTCCTAATATATTTTCCCTAACAGCTCCATGAAAAGGCATGCTTCTCTATTTTCCACATAAGAGAGGGAAGTGCCATGAATAAATGTTCTTCAGCCACCAAAGGAATTTTTGAATTTTTGCATGTCTTGTCCTTGTTGACTATGGTCAACTTTAATCTGACTAGAATTTGCAATACCAGCCGCATTACATTCATTCCCTGCGCAATTCAAGCGGAGAATTTAGTTCCTTTCAAACAATATTCACAAACCCAGCATGGAAGTAACATAAACCAGCAAATAAAGTAAAAACTATGGACAAGAAGAATGAAAAATTGGTTCTTTAAAGAAGAACAGAAAAAAAGTCATCTGCTCCATAATTTGACCAAACCACTTTTAGATTAAAAGTAGAGTGGTCCTGAGCTCTAGTCTTTGCTCCCAGAAGGAGTCATGGGATTTATACAGAGGAGTGAGTTCACACAAATTAAAAAATTTCAGAAAGAAATGGAGTCCAGAGTCTCTGGAAGGCCTGACTAGGCTAGAATTTTTCAATAAACTTCAGTTTTGTAGGGTATGTTCCAACAAACTAATAATATAGCTCCAGCATATGCTATCTCCTCCTTTTCTCAGAGTTTATATCCATTTATAACATGTTATTAAATGCTTTTGATAGTAGACATAATTAACTGCTGCAAATTCCAGAGAACATGAAGAAATGCCATATTAGTATCCTCTTTCTTTGATATTATATTATTTGCCTCCACTTAAGATGACTGTCATGGCTGAGACAAAAAGCTGTCTATTTTTCTTCTTTGTGAGAAGATGGATTCTAGGAGATTTAACTCAAGACATACATGTTCAACATGTAGACTCCTAAAGTTAGAAATTACATAATGAAGTGTATAATTTTAATTCTTTATGAATAAGCAGTCACTGAAGTAAAAAATTTGAACGCTCTCAGGAATGTTCTCAGACCTGGTTTTATAAACCATTCCCTTTCATGTTAAATGACAACAATATCTAAATGTTTCATATCTGCCTAAGAAGTAAATACATACTGAAAAAAACTCCAACACTAAAATGGTGTCAGAATTGCTATATAAGCACTGTTTTTAAAAGATAAACAAATTGCCTCTGCACAGTGCTACAAATAATGATTAACTGCGTAAATGCAAAGCATTTTAACACTGGTGTTTGTGATGCATCTCTTTTAGCCCCCAAAACATAATAACAATCTCAGCCTGATGACTTGCTACATAGATTTAAAAAAATAAATAAATAAAAAATGGATAAAGCAATCACCAAAATGTAAACCCCTGCAGTTTTCCTGTTCTTTTCTGCTGTAGGGACTGTTTCATAGACACGGAGATTGAATAACATCTTGTCAAGACAGGACTGTGTGACATGAATATTTTAGGGAACACATATCTGTTACACAAAATTATTCCCATGTTGCCTTCAAATGGCCACTTGTACCACTTGTCACTAAAAAGGATGTGAAAAGCAACACTGTGAACATACTTCATAGATGAATCTAACCAATGTGCTGTGATTTAGCTATTGTAATTTCCCCATGGAAAGAGGATAACTGCAAACAAAACAAAGTGCATGTAGATGTTTTTGTTTCCTCCAAGCAGACAATTTCTTATTAATTGCCACTCAGGACGTTATTTTGCATAATTTATTTTCTGAATAGTCCAGAAATAGAAGCAGAAATTAATAAAGAGGAGAACTCCTGTTTTCATGCTGAATGGCAAAGCCAAGACAGATTCCAGACACAAAATAAAATAACAATAGAGTAGGGTTTATATCTTTCCTCAGAAGGATCCAAGAGAGAGTGTGATATTGTGTTCATACTTCCTTTAAGCAAGCAGGTTAATTTATATTTTACAGTTGCATTGCATGAATGGACCTTTTTTTCAAATGTCATGAAAAGATAGATTTTTTTTATGTTCTTTTTGTAGTCCATATAATTAGGAGTGACAGAATCTTAATACCTAATATATAGTGATAAGAGATATTATTATAGGGAGGAGGGAAAAAAAAACCCCAACACCAAACCCAAATAACACACTCATGTATGTAGAAAGAATATTAATGAGGACAGAAACGATACTGAGACTTCTGCTTAATGATCTCTGTTTCAATTATTAATATGCTGTTCTGTTGTGCTCCTTATGGTAGTAACTGAAAGTCTTATATTAATCAATCTTCTCCCAAGACCTCTGAGAGGAAGGTCTAAAGTAAAAACAATATATTATTTAAAATCTCAGTCTCTTCTCCAAGTAACAAGTGATAAGACAAGAGGAAACAGCCTCAGGTTGCACCAGGGGAGGTTTAGATTTGATATTAGAGAAAATTTCTTAACTTAAAGGGCTGTCAAGCATTGGAACAAGCTGCTTAGGGAAGTGGTGGAGTCCCCATCCCTGGAGATATTTAAAAGACATGTAGAGATGGTGGCTAGAGACATGGTTTAGTGGTGGACTTGGCAGTGTTAGGTTAATGGTTGGACTCAATGATCTTAAAGGTCTTTTCCAATCAAAATGATTCTATGATTCTATGAAATGAAAATATATTGGGGTGTTTGTTTATTTGTATGTTTGCCGTGTTTTTACCAGAAATAGCTTTAAAAAGTAGATGAACTTCATGCAGACAGCACAGGAGCCAGAGACATATGTAAGGTGGCTGGAGAAGAAGGAATTTTTATTATTGCATAACTTGAGAAGAAAAAGGCAATAGAAAAGGAGTCATGGGATGCAGAAGTGTTCGGAGAAGATCCCCAAACTAAGCTATTGACAACACAAATCAAGCAGCCTTTGTGACATTTTAGGAAAACATTATGGTAGGTTTCATACTGCTGGAGGAGTTTAGACTTCTGCAAGTTACCCATATATTTTACAATGAGACCTTCTCAATTACGAATATCCAACAGTTAGAAGCATCGGTACTTGGTACATCTGCATAGTGGAAATATAATATCATCCCTTCAGCATAATTCAGGTGCATTCAGAACTGTATAAATGTTGCTGATTTTTGAATAAAAAACATCCAGATTAAATCTAAATGTTTAATCTTACCTTTCATACTCCTGATATCAGAGATGTCTCAGCATGTCTCAACATGCTTTTCACTAAATGACTCAAGAAGATGTAGTTATATATTTGTCAAATAGAAATAGCAGTACAGCTAGAAAAGCAAGCACTTTAAAGTTCATGCAGATTAATCCCCTTCTGCTCTCATGTTTCACGTATTTAGGGCACAGTCATGCATCAAAGCAAGCTTGATCAAGCTAATTTGATCCTTCATTGAGGAATCAGCTGCAATGTGTGAACAAGATCTTAGTGCTAAAGACAGGCTACAGGGCTGTGCAAAAGCAAAGTGTCTGGTGTCTTACATTTAGAAAAGCCAGATATGAGCTCTACTTCTTAGCTGGATCATGGGAATTATTAATGTTCTTCACCTGTTATGTGGTCTGACATGTTCCTCCATCACTACAGAATGCAATGTTCCAAATGCAGCACCCATCCCTCACATGAACTTACACGGTACTGCTGCATAGTTCAAGAAAAAAGGATACTTCCCTGCTGTGGAAATGAAAGAACTTCTTTCTTTCGATATCACTATTGTGTTTCTGAACTAAAGAGAAGCAAATGTTAGGCTGACCATTTTATCTCAGATAATTTAAAAACACTGTTCAGTAGTCCCTTCACTAAATGAAGTCAGAAAACCCTATTTATTTATAGTGCCATATGTTGAAAGAACAGTAGAAATGCTTATAAAATACTAAGTGCTTGTCTTCTCTTTGTTGACATTTTCAAAACATCTCTTAAACATCTTTTAAAAACATTTCTCTGGTAAAAAAAATATCCTGTGGGATGTGTTGCACTCAGTGTCAGAAAACCCTATATTGCTTTAAGACAACAAAACTGCAACTCAAGCAAAAACCTCTTAAAGCTCTGCAAATTTGTGCTTTCTCCCACATGAAATTTGACAGAAAAAGTGTTGAACAGCCATCTGGCATGGTGTCCATAAGGATATGTAAATTTAATTGGAAAAAATGTCTGCTCTTATGCTACATATAGTTGCCAATATCTTGTTTTATTAACATACTACAAGGATTAAAAACAAATTGTGCACTTTTTCCAATATTTTTGTAGGTTTTTTTCTTACAGTATTTTCTATATGCACGTTGCACACGAAACTATCAGTAATAGTTTTTGCTGCCTGTTTTCTGGAAAATTGATTGATCTGTCTTGGCTTGCAAATTCATTCTTTATAGAAATTAAAGTCTATCAGATTTTGTAAATCAGAAGGCACAGGTGACTCCTAAAGTGAAATCTTTATTATCCATGCTGTCATATATAATATTTCAAAACTTAAAAAAAAGATAGGTAAATAGAGGAAAATCAAATCTTAATGAATTTCAGCCTGAAATCTCTCAAGATGTAGGCTGTGTTTTATTTGCCATGTTTCTTTAGCAAAGAATCTGAAGTCTGACTCAAGAGCATGAAGATATAAATTATGTAAGTGTATCTGGTGTATATATAAGCAAACTTGAAGGGACAGCATCAGAATAAACTAGAATATATATATCAGAACCTGAAATGAAAGCCACCTAGATCTTCTTATGTGTTTAACTTTTCTTTCTTTTGTCTTTTAAACATGGGCTATTACAAAACCAAAATAGGATGAATCAGAGTGCATGGAAATGTGCATCTAACTTGGAGTTTAAAGAGTCTTCTGTGAACTGGGAAGCATTCTATAGAGGATGAAAATAGCTATATGTATCCCATTATCCTAAAGAGATGAGGCCGATATCATCATTCTGCATACAATCTGCCTGCCATTAACTGTAGTATCCATTAGCAAGTTTGACTAAGAGAAGGCTTTCCAGATACATTCTTTGTAAAAATGAGAAAGGAGTTAAAAATGACAAGAACGACCTATGAATGCACATAAAAAAAACTAATCAAGTGAAAAGCTTCAGAATGAGGTCACATGGTCTTAGAAATCAAAGAATCCAAAGAGGTAAAAGATGTCATAAATGTGGTAAAAGTTCAGTAGACCTGCCTACAGTCTTAAAGAACAAAATCAGCCAGAATTAGGCCTCACTGAGCTGAAAGCTTAGAAAGCTTTTTGGTTGCTTATGAATACAAATTTTGACAGCCAGCATTACGTTCTTATTGACTAGAATGTTGAAGAATTAAGTTCATTATTCCCTCAGAAAAGATTTTGTCATTGATAAAAATAATTACTTATTTTTAAAACAAATATTTAAGGTACTTATTTTTAGCCTTATTTTACAGAAAACAAGCTGCTGTTTAGAAAATCCAGAATTAACAAAAATGGAGTGAGGATTTTTTTTTCCCTCCAATTTTAGAATTTGGTCAGCAACAGAGTTATTCTGAAATTACTCTTGAAATTTTATATGAATTACCTTTTCTTCTTCTTTCCATACTCATTATACTTACCAGAAAAAATAGTATGAGTCTCAGTATTTTCCTCATTCACCTTTATTCTGGCAAGGTAGTCACCAACTGTACAGTACAGTTTTTGCTGACTTTAAAAAAATACCAGTTTTGAAAAGACTGCAACCCGAGGTAGGACTAAAAGTGTTACAATCTAGCAAGCAGACAACTGTGGTTAAGAAATTTAGGCGCCCAAGTTAGTCAGACTTGCTGTCCTCCTGAGGTCTTCAAAGACAGCTACTTATTTTCACTAATTCTACAAAAGAATTCAACATTTCCCATGCCAGTGTGTTTTGGAGCTGGGCTTGGTGATAACATGCATGCTATTCATGCTTACTTCAAGAGGAAAACAAGTCACAGAAAGATGCTGGGGGTCATATTGCTTTAATGAGAGGATATTAAATTCTGCTGGGAACAGGTCTCACTATTCCCAAAGTAAGAGTTGCCCCTGGATATAATTTATTCATAGGTCTAGTTTTAAGGTGTTGGAGAAGGCAAACTGACTTTACTCTTTCTGATTTAAACTGCTAAACCTTACTTATATATGAGATCTGACCCAAATAATTCCCCTTTTGTGACAAATAAATAATAGGAAATGTACAAACTAATCTCCATAGTGATATTTAGCTGCTAAAATAAGGTTATGTCTAAATCATTCTTCTCTGTTGGCAATCAGGGTTTAGCATTTTATAATTTATGTTGTTTTCTTCTGCTTCATTTTGCCCCAATTAAAATGTAATGAGACTGTTAAATCTTATCAGTTGTTTCAAAGAATATTTTTTTATGTCTTTTCCATTTTTATTAAATATTCTTTTCCACATTAATGATTCATACTCATCCTATGTAATCTTTTTGCCTGTTTTTTGCAAAACACCTTGACTTTGTTTCTAGACAGAAATATTCATAAGTACAGCGTTCAGCTAAAATCAACATTAAAAGCTAACAGTTTTTCATTGTACTGCTTTTAGTGTAAAACTCATGACTTGTTTTTATCATCTTGTTTTCTGGCCCAAAACTAAAATAATTGCATGGTGCTTTTCATAGGTAGGCAAAAAGGAGAAATTGATCAATTGCCACATGCCTGAGCACAATGATGAGTATTCGATAGGGAATATAAAAAAAAAAAAAAAAAAAATTACAATAAAAAGCTACCTTGATGTAGCCAATGCTCATCTACAGTTTTTCTGCTTAAGCTCTCAATAGTATACTACTGCACCTCAAATTGGATGTTCTGTGCTTACTTTTCCTTGAAAGTATCTAAAAAGATTTCAGAAATCTGCAGATTGCTGTTTCTAACAGTGAATGAGGCTAAAAATGGTGACTTTACTACTTCTCCCCTATACACAAATCATATGTAATTAAGAAAAAATGCAAGATCAGGCAAAGCTCTAAACACAGGTATACAAACTTGTTTTGTTTGGGGATTTGAGAACAAATATTTTACTTCACAGTCTACATAACTTTCAGAAAAACTGCTGACAGCTTATTGTTAGTATACAAAGGCTTAGGTTAATCAGTCCTAACTTAAGACATTTAGAAATAAAATTATTACTTCAAATTTTGTGTCCTAGACACTTAATAGTCACTTGAAAGTTGTAATCATAGGATAATTTTTGATCACTCCAAAACAGACAGCCTAGGTTAGGTAAATCACCCTTTGGAAATGTTCTTACATTAAGACCATCTGAGGTGACCAATTCAGATTTAAACACACAACCTTTGGAAACCTAATGTTAAACTTACTACTTCCTTAGACTACTAGTGCTACAGCTATGCAACACTACAAGGACAGAGGGAAAAAAGCCAGAAAATGAATGTAGTATAGCATTCAATAATTCAGTGATAAGTGATCTTACTATACACCAATTTATGCTATTTAACTTCAGCAAAATGTACACCAAGCACTGTGTTTATGACTCGTTCAGTATACTTGTAATTACTGTGATCCTCTTAAAACAGAGACAAAAGAATTGAACAATTTATAGGTAGTGTGATTCCAGTAGCTAGGGATTTATGCTTTTCACCAGTTAGTAGACAAAAGATATAGATAGCAGAATCTTATTTACTTTGGATGTCCACAGAGTCTTTCTTGTTAAACTGAAAAATGCTGCAAACATGGTTGTGTTCCATTGCTCCTGAAATAAGAAATATTCTTCTCTTTCATAGACAAGTTAAATCATAAAACTATGAATGATAGCCAACTGGAATACAGATAATCAGTATTATGTGGCTGTATTCTATGGCTCCTTTCTATTTTCAATTTTCAGATATTTCATTAGTTGCAAATGAAGATAAATTTTACAATTACACAATTCTTGATTTCATATTTCCGTTTTTTCTAGAATATTTAGCACTACAGTCAAGCTGCATAATACTCTTAAATTTCCCTCATGCGAGTTATTCACTTCAGTGTCTTGAGACTTAGAAGAAACCAAATTGAACTGTGAAAATCTTTATTTCTGCTGGGAATTTTATTTTTAGGTTTTTAGCTCTACTTCCATCTGCCTTTGATCAATTTTCTGTGCTTCAAGCATGAACAAGCAATATTAATCCAATTTCTCATTTCTGTAAGGCACATTAAGTTAGATCACATGCACCTCAACTCACCTCTTTAGGAACTATGCATTTATTTAACTGTTTTATTTTCTCACTCCCATAAAATCTGTGCAACACCCAGAGCTATACACTATGAAAAATATGGATTTTTCTGAAGTGGATGTGGAAATGAAAAGGAAAAGCAAACAAGAAGACACCATATTGCTTTTTGCCAAAAGAAAGATTCTGCTCTGATTCCCAAACTATCAATCACTCAAAACTATTGCATTTTAGAACTATAATTCAGTCAACATTCAATTTCCTCACCAGGTAAGGTACAACAGCAGTATGAATAGTACCTATTCTCAAAAATACACTTCAAAGAATATGAAGCAAAAAAGGCAAACAACCAGTTTCTGCTTTCTCCCTTCCTAGCTTTCAGTCAGTTACTGAAGAAATAAATGGGAGTGTTGACCCTTTCCTCCTCTCCATTCACAGAGCAAGGTCTTATCTTCTGCACTCAGGAGGAGAACCAAGGTTGACCAAAGCATTTCTCACTTTACCCTGCTTCACTTAACTGAGATTCACATTCCCTTTCTGTTATATCATTGTTCCTTAAATAGTTTGTATGATTTTTTCTATTTACAGGTAGTAAATGTTATGAACAGATAGCTTGAGATACCACTTAATCTACATGAAAATACCCCCCCAACATGCTTGTATTTTCACAGTTGTTACTAATTAGTTTTTATAATTAGTCTTTTACTAATAAGTGTTTATAAGTAGCCTTTATACTTAGTCTTTTCTCAACATTACATTTACACATTAACCAGCAGAATAAAATGGTATTCTGAGGTGTTATTTGCAGCTAAATATTGTTGGTCTCATATTACTACTGATCTTACTACTATTCTTATTAAAGGTTGTCATTACTTTTCCATGTTAGATGTGTGTTGTAGATATTTGAAAACCTTCCTGTAATGGCTGCTGGGGATGTCCAAGCCAAACTAAGCTAAACAAAGCTAAACTAAATTAAGCTAAACTAAGCTAAGCTATAATGGGTATACATATGAGGCTTTTGTGTGACTGACCAATAAACTTATATTCTATTTCTACCTATTATTTCCTATAATGGAAAAAGGCTTGGAGGGGATGGGCAAGGATGATGTGCCCATGAAGTTCAGGGAATAATGTAGGGTGTAACTGACCACAGCTGTCACAAAGAGGTCCAGAGGGTGGTCTTTGATAAAGAGCTATGTCACCTGAGTGGATTGACTGGTGATGTAAATGTTTCTCCCTGAGTTTATTAAGAGTTTAAATACCCACCTGAGTTACACAAAGCAGGACGGAGGGGAGTAAATACATGTCTCAGCCCAACACAGAGTATAAAATCTGAACAACTGAAAAAATAATTTCAAAGAGAGAAATGGGCCTGAGCTGGCTTCAACACATGTATTACTTCTTGGCAACTGGGGATGCGATGGTGTCTTGATGGTGAACACACTATAAAGACCAGTAATAGGGATCACTTGTGTTGTGATTTCAGTACACATTCCATCATTCTGCTAAATCAAAAATCCAAAGATCTTCAAATAGGTATATTTTATATTAAATATTTAACCCTCCATATGTAGAATATCTAATAGAACCTAATCAGAGAGTATTAGACTCTAGCATTTTCTCAGACTAAATCCCTCAAAATCTGTCTTTTTTAATCTTTGTCCTCTGCTTTTTAACCTCTGCAGCTTGGAAATACAGGTCTTCTGAATGTATTTGAAGCTTGACCATTGAAGTCCTACTTCATACACCTCTTGATAAATATTTTGATACTTAGGGATTATTTTACAGCCACATTACTTTTGAGGAATGTATGAATTTCCTTAGTTCTTTAATATGCTTGTGGTGTTTGCAGTTTGGCTTTTCTTTGTTGGTTTGGTTTTTGGTTTTGTTTTGTTTTTTTTCAAACTGATATGGGACACAAACTCTTTAAAACAGGTGATGATTCACTAAGAGACACTAAATAAATAAGAATAGGGATATTTTTTCTCCTCTTTCTGATTTGTGTTTATCCTTTTAATTTAGAAATTAGTTTAGTATTTAGTATTTGCCATTTTAAAGTATATAATATATATTTATATATAAAATATGAGCAATATATTTTGCATATTAAATGTATATATATATAAAATATCTGTAGTTTTGAAGTTATTAATTCAAACAAAGAAAGATTAATTTTTAAATCATTGTAACAGAGCAGTAGTTGTTATTACTATTGCTTGACACTTTTTCTACATCTTTGCTATGAAGCTGGACAGCCTTATTATTTCCTCCTTTAATTCATAAGTGTGTTATTAGGTTTCACAAATAATTGGAAACACCCCCCCAATATCTAATTAGGAAAAACCCCAAATCCAATATTAGGTTGTGTTATCTGAATATAGCCTTCAGTACAGGGAGATTCTGTCTTTTCCTTCTCTCCTGCATGTCCTAGTAACTTAGCACACAGAAGACCACCCTTATAAAATAGGTCGGTTGGTGTGTGTGTGTGTGTGTGTGTTTTATTTTTTCCTTACAATTTCCTCTAATGAAACCTCAAATACAATTTCATGCCTTTCTGTCCCCATCCTAGGACTGCTCCTACATAAAATTCCAATAGTCCATGATAGTTTGGAATCCTTATCCATAGATCAGAGAGCTTTTCTGGTGATATTCATTCACTGATTTATCAAGTCTTTGTGTTGGTGAATTATCAAAGATGTAATATTATATTTAATCCTTAGAAGACATCATTTGTTTAACATATACAAAATGGAGATTCTCATGTATCAGAAATAGTGTAGCCAGCAGGACGAGGAAAGTCATGGGAACAGACTGCCTAGGGAAGTGGTTGAATCCTCATCCCTGGAGGTATCTAAAAGACATGTAGATGTGGTTCTTAGGGAATTGGTTTGCTCAATAGAAGTAGATTGCAGTTGGGAACCCAGCATCCATATTGTCTGCCTTCTGGAGGAAAGGCAAAATGTTCCTTAGAACTAGTTCTAATCAGGAACCATTTTCTAAGTGCTGCTACTGGTTGGAGAGCTCTAATTTACACACCTGCAGCACATCTTCCACTTCAGTTTCATCTGAGAGACGTTTTGTCAGCTTCATTCTGAGGCTTGTCCATAATGTGAACCAAAGCATAGTAGGAGGGCAGAAATAGGTGATTTGTTTAAAAAATGCACTGCTGATCTGAGCTAACATGCTAATGTGGATGCAATTGATGAAAACAAAACCATGGTTTGGAGTAAATGTGTCAATTGGGAGCCATTAGACACATTAGGTGTAATGTCATTTTAAGCAACTCCAGTGATGTGCAGAAGAGACCAAGAGGGAATTATCATGCCTAATTATCACCTGACTTTCTTAGCTTCCATTTGAAAAGTGGACTAAATACTGACTGAGCATTCTTCTGATCAAAAACTAGATGAATATATGATATAGTGCTAACAGTACTTATTCCAAAATTATGATGTTGTTTCTCCCAAATCATTCTAAGTTCAATGTTATTAATTCAGTGTTTAATTCTATGCGTACAAATGGTCAGATTAGTTATAAAGAGGAAGGAAGAAGGAAATAATTTAAACTGCTGAGAATGGAATTGGTTTCTGTGTTTATGGTATTATGATATCTTGGCAAGCCACAGATTCCAATTTTTTGGTAGCTGTGAATCAAGCTTTTCTGAAAAACTTCGAATGGCTATCTCAGAGAACAAACAAAGACTCACCAGTAGGTAATTTACTGGGGTTCTGAAGAACAGCTAGGGATTAATTTCCATCTTTTTAAATATCTAATTGTATCCATTAACAAAGCATTTCAACTACGTAAATTACCCTCAATGTGCTTGGTTTCATACCTATTCAAGTCAGTGACAGAGCTCCCACTGGAGAGTCAGTCAGAATCAGCTTCCTAAAGAATAGAAACACATTTTTGAGAAATTCTACCTCTATGACTAATTCTGATATTTGATGTTTTTCTGCATTTATTTAATAAAAACGATGTGTTCACAGCAATTTGAACCTTGGAAAATATTAAATATTAGATTACATAAATTCTAATCTGATTTATACTTCTTACGGCTAAAGACAGGGAGAATAAAATTAACCATGACAAACAAAATTTCTCGTAATCTGAGACCAACAACAGTTAACAAGTTGGACAATCCCATATCTCTAAATATGAACCATTTCTTATATAAGTGATTAGAAAAAGTGTTTTCTGTAGTCAAAAGTATGTCACATCCAATTAACAAACTGTGGAAACAAAAATATGCAATGTACTCAATAAGAATTTATTTGCTATTTTCCATTTACATTAATTTCTTATTATGTCTAGTATATATATATGCTCTGCAAATTGGTCTATATATTTGTCAATACTATCATTTTTATGCTAAACACTTAGTAAAACCTCTGCATTATTTACTATATTGAACATATAATTATTTCTCTGATAAACTAAAAGGTATAGTAAATACTTTTTCCCAATATGGACTGAAGCTTTCAAAGTATGAGTGATCATGATAGACCTAAACCATAAGGACATTTTCTTGTTGGTGTTCAGCTATTGTAAGGTAATTTATGATTATACATTAATTTTTTCATGGTTCTATATAGCACTAAAAGGGGGGTGATTTTCTTGTTGGTTTTCTGGGTAGCAGATACCACCAAATGGAACAGTTAATAGTACTAACATCATAGGTGAACTCCCATGTCTTCAAGTATTCAACAAGAACAGAAGAACCACATCACTCAGTGACATAAAATCAAATATTCATTTAGTGAGCGAGATGGCTGTTAGGGATGGATAGCCAGTTCTCTTCAACACACATGCACATGCACATGCACATTCCTGCCTGTTCATATTCGGATTATAGGATAATTCAGGTTGGGACCTGAGGACATGTGAGTCCAACCACCTGCTCCAAGCAGGCCTCCTGTGGGGTCAGGCCAGGATGCTCAGGGCTTTGTCCACCTCGGTCTTGAAAACCTTTGAAGATCCAAAGATGGAGACTATGCAACCTCTCTGGGCAACCTGCTCCACTACCTTCCTGCCCTTATGTGCAAAAGGCTTTTCTCCTTATAACCAGTCTGAACCTCTCTGTTTTCAGTCTCAGGCATACACTCCAGAGCACATACTATCTTGGTGACCATTTGCTGAACTTTCCTGTTTTTTAATGTCTGTCTTGTATTATGGGCTCTCTGATACATATGGTTTAGTGTTAACTAGTCCTGCGAGGAGCAAAGAGTTGACACAATGATCCCTTCCAACTTGAGATATTCTATGATTCTATAATTCTATGACTGTTTCTTTGTTCAATTTAATATCTGTATCTGTTACTTCAGTGCTCACAGCTATGTAGTTTACTTTTTCGAGACCCCTGTCATTTCACAGGAACACTTTTTTTTGCCAATATCATTAAAATATTATATAAAATATTTTCCTTAGTCAATCATTGTGGAACTCTGTTCCCTGAGACACTAACTTTTTACAAATAGGAAAATGTAAATTCGTGTTTCTCTAGAGCACTTCTTAGGTATGTGTTAATCAATAGTTTGCAGGAATGGACTATATTTGTAATAAACTTGCAAACAATTACTTGAAATACATTTTCAGAAATTCAGGAATGCATGGTACTACAAAAGAAAAATAGGAATAAAATGTAAATATATAAGAGTCACAGACAATGACTGGAATACCTTTTTTGTGCACAACAATATTCAGCACAGTCTTTGACAGTCAGGCAATTTTTAACATCTTTTAAATAGTAATAGTAATTTATTTTGCATGTTTTTTTCATAATAATATTTCAGAGTCCTAAGTATTGAATATTTTGGTTTGTGAAATCATGAAGTCTAGAAAACCTCCTTATTAATGTTAACAATAAAAATTTTTAAAATGTAATGAATTGTTCCTGCATTAAAATAGCATCTATTTCCTATGATTTAGCTGTCATACCTATTTTGTTATCCACATTCAGCAGACCTTTCTTTTTACACTATACTCTTCTCAAAACATTTGCTGAGATTCACTGAGGTAAACTGAAATCAGTATCTTGAAATTATTCCTTTAATTAAATGTTTTATAGTGAAGACAATACCTATTCTATGAGGGATTAAAGAGAAAAAATATAGATTAATGTATGATGTTAATACAAAGACAAGTTAGCATAACAAATTCAGAAGTGCGTGTAGTGATAAGCGCCAATAATCAATCTTAAGTATTGCAATGATCTGTTAATGCAGCTTGTTGTAGCACCTGTGATCTAATCCTACTTAATTTTCCATGGCAGTCTTTCACAAGTCCTTTGCTGTTTTTTGAAAAAGGTGAAACTAAGATTGCTTAGATTACTGTGAAAAACAGATGCAATGGCTGTGTTACAAAAAAATTATCTGGAAGAGGTAAAAACAGCAAATGTATATGAGATGCTCTCTTTCCAGTGACACATATTGCATTGTAACTACCTTTGGGATACACAAACCTACTGTTATCTTAAAACTGTTCCTGGAAGATGGGCAGAAGAGTCAAGTACAGCTTGACCTCTACTAATTCATGCACACTTTTAATGAGCCACTTGAAGCAATCAGTTAATAAATTCTTTAAATCGCCCTGGGAAGTAATATGGATGCATTTGGTGCTTCACTCTGATGCCTTTAGCTCTGTATAACTAGAGCTCTAGATAGAACAGATTAAGGACATATAGGCTTCCCAGCTATGACTTCTGTCTTGTGGGCGTCTACGTGATTGGTGAGCAAGTTATTTAAACTTAGGCACATCAAATGAATTTAGACCCGTGTCTCTGAAAGAGAAGTAAGGAGTGATTATCAGCCTCCCATTTCCTAGGAAAGTGCTCTTATACTTTGGGATTCTTGTAAAGGGAGCAACACTAGTTCCTGTGGAGTCAGAGATTCCTAAATGTCTTTGCAGCAGAACATAATTTGCAAAACGCAAACCAGTGGAAGACATGATTGTACAAATACTGAATAAACTATAACCATACTGTAGACCTAAACCCTTGGTTAGACAATTGCCAGGCAGGGTACTCGTGAAAAGGTGGCTTTTTAATAAAGAATGTGTTACTTATGTTTAATGATGTAGGCAATCCAGCAGGTTTCTCAGATGCATTGAGGACAACTTCTTAAGCCAGGTAATAGACACCCCTACCCAAGGGGATGCGATACTGGACCTGGTGGTCAGCAATGCAAGCAAGCTCGTCGGAGATGTCAAGATTGGAGGCAGCCTGGGCTGCAGTGATCATGCGCTGGTAGAGCTCACGCTCCTGAGGGAAATGGGAAGAACAAAGAGTATAGTCAGCACCCTGAATTTTAGAAAAGCAAAATTCCAGCACCTCAAGGAGATAGTCAGAAGGACTCCCTGGGAAACAGTCCTCAGGGACAGGAGAACAGAACAGAGCTGGCAGATCTTTAAGGAAGTGGTCCACAGAGCGCAAGAGCTCTCAATCCCTAGGAGTAAGAAATCGGGCAAAGAAGGGAAGAGACCGGCGTGGTGACACAAGAGATGCTGGTCAAGCTAAGGAGGAAGAGGGAACTGCACAGGCAGTGGAAGCAGGGACAGGCATCCTGGGAAGAGTATAGGGAAGTGGTCCGGTTGTGTAGGAATGGGGTCAGGAAGGCCAAGGCGCAGCTGGAGCTAAACTTGGCTAGGGATGCAAAGAATAATAAGAAGGGTTTCTACAGATATATCAGCCGGAAAAGGATGGTTAAAGAAAATGTACCCCCGCTGATGAGCGAGACTGGCAGGCTGGTAACAGCAGATGAGGAGAAGGCTGAGGTACTCAACAATTTCTTTGCCTCAGTCTTCACTGGCAACCTCTCTCCACACCCCTCACAAGTCGATGGATGCCATGAGGAGGCCCGGAAGGGCAATACCCCTCCTGCTGTAGGAGAAGACCAGGTTCGTGACCACCTGAGGAACCTGAATGCACATAAGTCCATGGGACCTGATGAGATGCATCCCAGAGTCCTGAGGGAATTGGGAATTGGCCGATGTAGTCGCCAAGCCACTCTCCATGATATTTGAAAAGTCATGGCAGTCAGGTGAAGTCCCTGGTGACTGGAAGAAGGGCAACATTGTGCCCATTTTCAAAAAGGGTAGAAAGGAAGACCCTGGGAACTACCGACCTGTCAGCCTCAGCTCTGTGCCTGGGAAGATCATGGAACAGATCCTCCTAGAAGCTATGCTAAAGCACATGGAGGCCAGGGAGATAATTCGAAATAGCCAGCATGGCTTCACCAAGGGCAAGTCCTGCCTGACGAACCTAGTGACTTTCTAGGATGGTGTGACGACAACGGTGGACAAAGGAAAACCAATGGATGTCATCTATCTGGACTTCTGCAAGGCCTTTGACACGGTCCTCCACAACATCCTTCTGTCTAAATTGGAGAGCTATGGATTTGATGGGTGGACTGTTTGGTGGATAAGGAACTGGCTGGATTGTGGCATCCAGAGGGTAGTGGTCAATGGCTCGATGTCTGGATGGAGACCGGTGACGAGTGGTGTCCCTCAGGGGTCCATACTGGGACCGGTGCTGTTCAACATCTTCATCAATGACTTGGACAGTGAGATCGAGTGCACCCTCAGCACGTTTGCAGATGACACCAAACTGAGTGGTGCAGTTGACACACCGGAAGGACGGGATGTCATCCAAAGAGACCTGGACAGGCTGGAGAGGTGGGCCTGTGTGAACCTCATGAGGTTCAACAAGGCCAAGTGCAAGGTCCTGCACCTGGGTTGGGGTAACCCCCAGTATCAATACAGGCTGGGGGAAGAAAGAATGGAGAGCAGCCCTGCCAAAAGGGACTTGGGGGTGCTTGTGGATGAAAAGCTGGACATGAGCCGGCAACGTGCGCTGGCAGCCCAGAAGGCCAGCCGTACTCTGGGCTGCATCAGGAGAAGCGTGGCCAGCAGGTCGAGGGAGGTGATTCTGCCCCTCTACTCAGCTCTGGTGAGACCTAACCTAGAGTACTGCGTCCAACTCTGGAGCCCTCAGCACAAGAAGGACATGGAACTGTTGGAGTGGGTCCAGAGGAGGGCTACAAAAATGATCCGAGGGCTGGAGCACCTCTCCTATGAGGACAGGCTGAGAGAGTTGGGCTTGTTCAGTCTGGAGAAAAGAAGGCTGCGGGGAGACCTGATTGCAGCCTTTCAGTACCTAAAGGGGGCTTATAGGAAAGATGGGGAAAATCTTTTTAGTAGGGCCAGCTGTGACAGGACAAGGGGTAATGGTTTTAAACTAAAACAGGGTAGGTTTAGGCTAGATCTAAGGAAGAAATTCTTTACAATGAGGGTGGTAAACCACTGGAACAGGTTGCCCAGAGAGGTAGTGGAGGCCCCATCCCTGGAAACGTTCAAGGCCAGGTTGGATGGGGCTCTGAGCAACCTGATCTAGTTAATGGTGTCCTTGCTCACTGCATGGGGGGTTGGACTAGATGACCTCTAGGGGTCCCTTCCAACCCAAAACATTCTATGATTCTATGATTCTAACTCAGAGTTAATACAAACAATTTTAAGTCTGCAGCAAGTAAGAAGAAATATGGAGTATTGAATGAGCATGTCATGCATGATAAAGTCTCTGACTGGATAGAAGAAATTAGCTCTGCATGCCACTTGGAGCCTGCAGAGTGGCTGATGGACAGGGCTTACAGCATCACAGAACAACACATGGACATGGACTTCTTTGCGGTGAAATATAAAGACTGATCAAGTCTCACTTCACTGTGACTTTATTTGTTGTAGATGTTATCATCTGAACAGCTGTTGGTAATAAAGACACACTGTAGATAAGTGCACTCTAACTGAGTTTTTAGGAGTCATGGTGGGCTGGCCTTAGAATTTTCCTTCGCTGTGTGGGTCACCTTACCAAAATCCTGTAAATACCATTTAAGTGGGCAGGGTATTCCCTCAATCACCTGGCCCATCTCATCAATGACAGTAGACATCACTGGTACATAACACTTTCTCCCACTGTTCTGTAAAGAAAAACTTTGGTATTTTAAAATAATATTAGATTATGAAGGAAATATTCAGCAAGGAATTTGGAGAAGAAAAAGCACTAATGCCCAAATGAAAAATATGGCCTTTAATGAAATAAAAATAAACTCAAAACTTTAAGTAATTTCTTAAAGAACATCTACAAAAATGAAATATTATGTAACAGAAGCATAAATATATCTTTGTGTATATGGATTAGATATAGATGTGTATACATAGATATATATATTTGTGACTGATACACTGCTATATCTCAAAGAATAAAATAAAGCAGGGAATTATAAATACCATGAAAATAAGATTTGGTTGGGAAATACTAAATTATCTCTACAGGAGACTGCTTTAAAAATATATAATACTCAAAGAGCAAATACAAGAAATATATGTAAAATAACTTAAAAATATATAACACTCTACATCTCTCTCTTCCCCACTGTTACATATCATGAAAATAAAACACTATTTCATTTTGACATCTTTTGCTCTTGGGGAAGGGGACAAGGGGACAGGCTTATGGTGAGGGTTCCTAAACAAAGTGAAAACCCCTACAGGTCTGTGGATTGCTTAGCTGAGTATTTTCGCCTTTGGAAGTACTGAAGAGAATATTAAAAAATAGATAAACAGCTTTAGCTCACAGTTTTGGAATAAGTACTTATGTCAAGTATCTTTGGAATAGAAGATTCCTCAGCAATAGCTTTTTTTCATTAGAATTTCAATATAAGAAAGCGAGCTATGAGATATGATATTCTTAACTTCTCTCATTAATTCTAATTTTTTTCTTATTTTAATCAGCTTATAGAAAGTAGTTAGAAGAAACAGAAAGAAAAAAAGGGAGTCCAACGACTTTTTTGTTATTGTTGTTGCTGTTATTTTAGGAAGTTATGTTCTCGGCTTTATGTAATCAGGACAATGTTGATATGACTTAAAAGATAGGAACTGTACAATGCAAAAAAAGGTATGTGTCCTTGTTTCAGCTAGGATGGAGTCAATTTTCTTGCTAGTAGCTGGCAGTGTTGTGTTTTGGATTTAGGATGAGAAGAATGTTCATAACACACTGATGGTTTAGTTCATGCTAAGTAGTGCTTACACCAGTCAAGGACTTTTTCAGCTTCCCATGCTCTGCCAGGTGCATAAGAAGCTGGGAGAGGCCACACCCAGGACAGCTGACCCCAACTGGCCAAAGGGCTATTCCATAGTGTATGACATCATGCTTGGGGGGACTTGGCAGGGGGAGAGCGATCGCTGCTTGGGGTGGGCTGGGCATCGGTCTGCAGGTGGTGAGCGATTGCATTGTACATCACTTGTTTTGAGTATTCTCTTACCATTATTATTACTATTATTATTGTTTTCCTCTGCTGTTTTATAAAACTGCCTTTATCTCAACCCACAGGTTTTACTTTTTTTTTTCTGATTCTCTACCCCATCCCACTGAGGGACAAGGGGGAGTGAGCAAGTGGCTGTATGGTGTTCAGCTGCCTGCTGGGTTAAACCATGACAGTATGCAGTCTATACATATTAATCATAGAATCATAGAATGTTTTGGGTTGGAAGGGACCCCTAGAGGTCATATAGTCCAATCCCCTTGCAGTGAGCAGGGACACCGCTAACTAGATCAGGTTGCTCAGAGCCCCATCCAACTTGGTCTTATATGTTTCCAGGGATGGGGCCTCCACTACCTCTCTGGGCAACCTGTTCCAGTGGTTTACCACCCTCATTGTAAAGAATTTCTTCCTTAGATCTAGCCTAAACCTACCCTGTTTTAGTTTAAAACCATTACCCCTTGTCCTGTCACAGCTGGCCCTACTAAAAAGATTTTCCCCATCTTTCCTATAAGCCCCCTTTAGGTACTGAAAGGCTGCAATCAGGTCTCCCCGCAGCCTTCTTTTCTCCAGACTGAACAAGCCCAACTCTCTCAGCCTGTCCTCATAGGAGAGGTGCTCCAGACCTTGGATCATTTTTGTAGCTCTCCTCTGGACTCAATACTTCTGTTCAGTTTCTGATAAAAGAAAAATTAAGTCAATAAAATATCAAGTTACTTTGGCTGATAAATATGAATAAGTACTGTGATGTGCTGACATAGTTTAATGGTCCCTAGCATTTAATCCTGATAAACCAGAACATATCATACTACCCTTTTAGCTACTTAGGTATATCCTCCAGAATACAAGTTTTTCAAGGTTAATTATTCTATCTCATACCAGATATCAATTTCTCATCATTTCTCTACAATAGTTCTAAATCACCTCCAAATGGGGCTTGGGGTATAGAGTGAGATATGGAATATAGAAGTGGGGTATGGAATGTTTTCAGGCTTTTTATTCTTTTAATGTGTGGATGTTAAGTACTGATTTCAGTCACACTTCATCGTTACTAATTTAGCTGTCTAAATATTTTGTCATATAAGTTAAAATAAAAATCTAGACTTCTTCCACAGTCAGTGAAGAGTTACATCTTTAAAAGGGTGCTTCACACTAAGGTTTTATTCAGCTATCTTAGAATAGGTTACTACCTTCTGCAGTTACAGCTCTCTCCGCTAACTGGAAAGCTGGGACTAGTTGTGATTAAATGGCTGCATTTATATGCCTGAAAGAGTTGAAGATTAATTTTATCCTTAATCTGTTGGACTCTAATATATGGTTCTCATCTGTTTGTTTCACATAATTCTTGTATTCTTTATTTTGTATTAGCTCCAAACCCACAAATTTAATGTAATATTTCAATAGTTGAAGCAGTATCTGTGTAAAGTTGCAGTATATTAATATTGACTATTCGGGTATTACTGTTTCTTTCCACTTTTCTCCATATTCACTTACTACATAGTAAGAAATGTAATGTTATTGATAATGGGTATGTTATTAGCTATTTCATTATATTAAGGACTGAATGAGTCAATATTTTGTTTCATAGTCTAGTACATTTTAATGACATTAATTTAAGGCTTCTTAACTGGTCTTTTTTCACCATTGTAGACAGATTTCTCTTCGTCTTGGCAGATGAGCAATAAAATGCATCTTCTTCTGGTTCCTTTATGTCCTCAGGAGTTAATTATGCAAATTTTTATTAATATGGTAACTGTGATGCTTATTTTAGGATTTCCTATAGTATCTGTTAACAAGTCATCTGATAATCATCACTGATTTATACAATGTAGTAAAGGAGTTTTATGACTCTATTACCTTCCTCTGGAGAAAGATATTCATTCTTACTTTCTTACTTTTACTTTTTTTTTTCTTTTTTTTTTTTTTTAAACAAAACTATGGAATAGTGTTCTTAGTCATCAGATGTAATTGATTTTATAATATTTCTTTCATAGACATACTCTGCTACATCTGTTACTAGACTAGCCATGCAGAACAAATTACCTGAAATGGTTTGAAAATCACTGAGCTATCATGATGTATCTAATTCTATGTCCTAATGCTGCTGTTCAAGATTATCTTAAAATGAGACTGCATTGTCAGAACTGAAAAGGAGATATAGTTTGAAACTTAGTGATGAGCATATATGTCATTGCAGGTTTATCTTCTCTTCTTTATTCTGAGAATAAAATCAGTATTAGCCCCAACTATATTGCAAGATATATTTTTTTATGCACACAGTTTTCTATTCAGTAACCGCTTTTAATTAAAATGAAGGTGCTTATTGTTCATAAGGAATAAAAGGGAGAAAGGAACTTATTAACTTGGACTATTAAAGTCTTAGGATAACAGGCCTTAGAAATTCTTGAGCAGCTATTTTTTGTCTGATGTCTATGAAACTGTAAAGAATGGCACAAATGGATAAAGTACAGTCTTACTGCCAAAACGTGATGCAGTTTGCAAAGGAAATGAAGCTACTATGCAACAATTTATCATACATCTATCTGGTTATTAAGGAGTTTGTCTTATGAAGAAATTTATTTAATATACTACAAAAAAGCACTCAGATTAGAAACAACAATATAAACTATCCTCTGAAAAAAGAGGTTTACTAAAATCATTAACAAACAATGGTATTCCTAGCTTTGTCAGCTTACTGAATATCTGTTGACAATTATGTCGAAGTCAAGGAAGTGACAAGAGTGTAAACTCTGTTACAAGCAAAAGGGAAGAGACTATATAGCTGGAAACAAGTAGTTGATGTTAGCCTAAGTAAAATTTAAGTAAACCAATCTCATCAAAATTCTACAGTTGTCATTTTTCTTTTTACAGTAGTAGTGACACTCACCATATAGATTAATGGAGAAAAGTCTCACTGGTATCGCAGTCAAAATTGTTGTACAAGAGGTCTTATAAGTATCTACCACATTTCTTTTATGTTATTCTTCCCCTCCAGGGTCATTCTGAGTGCTAAATTTAATGGTGACAGTCTTTGTCAAGCAGGGAGCTGGTGGGTGTCACAGCGAGTCCTCAGCATCCTGGTTGCCTTGATGGGGTGACTGTGGTACCAGTGAAGGTCCCTGTCCCTTTCTCTTAGGTACACTTGGGCTTGTTTTTAAACACCCATTTTCACAGTTTGCTCACCTTGCTGTGGTTCCCAGCTAAACTGTTAAAGCCCAGACACTTCCTTGGATCCTGCAGTGCAAACCCCCTAACCTTTACTAATAAATGGAGAAAAAAATCTGATTTAGTGGGTGACAGTGTGGCTTCTTTTATCAAGATTGTCATTAAAATATTAACTTTACATAACTTGTTATGAAGGGCTGAAAGGTTTAGGAAAAGTTTATAGACTTTACAAATTTTAAAATCTTTTCATAAAGATGCTTTGTTTCCTTTTTAAAAGTAAGAAATGTCCTCCTTTTAAGAAAAAATATTTGGCCATATTCATAATTGTCCATAGTTCCTAGAAGACAAATCCTTCAGGTAATAAAGCCCACGGTGTAGCATGCTAGTGCAGCTGATATACAGGGCACTGTTGTTAAGAGTTAATTCTAACAGTGGGAGAATTGTATGATTCAACCTGAAAGGAGATAAAGGCAAAAAGACTGACATTTGAGGAGTATAATCAGAGAGACTTGGAAGTGGAAAGAATTGCAGCCAGACCGTAACTGTGATCTGGCTCTAAAAAAGTTTAAGAATCTTTTGTCTGTAGAAAATCATTTGGTCAGTCAAGTCTTCAGGGATTAGAGTAATGTACCAAATTAAATTGCTTTTTTTTTTTAAAGATTTCAACCCTTCCTTCATGTCTGGACATTTAAATCTCAGCATGGCACTAAATGTTCTTTCTGTATTACAAAGGCATTGGAGCTCTTTAAAGAAGCTGCCAGACGTTTGTTTTGGTTTGACAGAATAGTTATACCGTTAAATGAACCAAGAGGATTTTGTCGCTACTAAATTTGATTCTAAGTTGTTACTTGTTAGCTTGCAGCCCCCATCTATCTTAGATATATTTTTGTGATTTAACAATTCATTCATCAATATCAGAACATTTTTCACATCATCTTTCAAAGAAATTCTTGTTCTCATTTACACAAGATTACAAAATAAAAGTTATTTAGATTCACAAGCAATGAAGCAAGAGGACACTGTGGCAATGTCAGACCCACAGTGCTGCAAAACTCAGTGTCGTCTATCTTTCTGTACTAGAGCATTATATTTTAGAAAAAAAAAAGTTGCCAGATGAGTTATAGTCCTTGGTAGATTTTTTATATGGCAAATCATTCTTATATGAAAAATAAAAATTTCATTTTTATTTAATTTTATTTTCTTCTGCAATGTCTAAACACTCTGCCAAGAACTCTCAACCAGGCTGTTGCTTCTTGTATGTATATATTGCTCAGTGATCATTCTTGCTTAACATTTATGCAAGAGACAAGTTGTTCTTTGCTTCTGGTTCTAACTGATTGTGCATGACATAAACAAAAGCTTCACAGATTTTTTTGCTGAGCTGAAAGTTGTTTTCTAGTGCTACCTTTTTCCTCTTCCTCCTCCAATCTGCATACAATGCGTCCTAAGCTAAAACACAGCAATACCTCCCACATATGTGTTTATATTTATATAGAAGTATAGTGCAAAATTAAAACAGAATTTAATTTTTATGTTTTATTCAGTTAACCTGTGAAATACCCTAAAGGCTGTGTGATTATAATCTTATTTGCAAAAATATAATTTCTGCTCTGAAGAGGCAGAAAGTTCTGCTTGTCTTCTTATTGCACTTCCAAATCCCGTTCTCTGCACTTCTTTCCTCTCTCCTATTCCTTAGGGAAGATATGGCTCATTCTGCCACAGGAATGTCTCATACAATGACAGGAATGTCTCATACAATTTTACTTTTGCAATGAAAATATTACTATCATGTGATTCATTTTGTACCTTGCTATGTTACATTTTCTCTGAATCGTGTACCTTTACTCAAAATTATATTTATGATTTCTTTCTGCCTCAGCTACTCTAGTTCTTTCCAAAACTTCTTAAAGAGGCTGGCAATGGCCTTCTACTGTTTTTCTCAGTCCAAGCTCCTCTTAATATCTTCTGTACCAAAGGTAAGTGTTATATTTAAAAAAAAAAAAAGAGGGAGGTGTTGGACAAAAGCAGAAGGGGTTATTACACTGGCATAAATATGTGCTCTGTTTTCTAAGATTTTACTGCTACATTATGAACAGAAAAATATTTAACATTGCCATTTCCTCAAGTGCTTTTGTATTTTTTTAAGGTCCTATATAGCATTTATATTCTACTGTACAGCTATTTGTTGTTACTGTAAATCTCAAATAGGTGTCCATAATCTGCTGAAAGTGTATGGTCCATATTCAGATTCTCACAAGATGATGGAGTCCATTTCAGTTTGTTTCTTTTTTCTCATGTGACCAGCATTATATCAAATCATCTCAGCTGTCAGTTTTGGAATTCCATGCATTGCTTCTGCCAATTATTTAGCTTCTCACTCACCTTTTTATAGTACTATGATACTCTAGTGGATATGGTCTACTAGGGTGCTTGACTCATTTAGCTTTCTTTTCAACTCAATTATTTCTTTTTAACTAAATGAATTTTTTGCTTCGAAAAGGATTAATTCTGTGTTTGGCAGTAGTTTTATTAACATGGATATCTTAATAAATTTTTGTTTTGTATGTTCTGTCTTCTTGGTTTGCAGATGAATGACACTAAATTAGCTCAAACAGAAACACTCTGTTCTGTTCTGCTGTGTTCTCCCTGGTATCCAGTGATAGGACACCTGGAATGGTTCAAACTGTTCCAGGGGAGGGTTAGACTGGACATTAGGAAGCATTTCTTTACTGAGAGGGTGGTCAAACACTGGAATAAGCTTCCTAAAGAGGTGGTCAATGCCCCATGCCTGACTGTTGGTCTGCCCTGAACTGGTCAGGCAGTTGGACTAGGTGATCGATGTAGGTCCCTTCCAACTGAACTGAACTGAACTGAACTGAACTGAACTATTCTATTCTATTCTATTCTGTCCTGTCCTGTCCTGTCCTGTCCTGTCCTATCCTATCCTATCCTATCATATAGAATATTCTATTCCATTCCATGCTAAGATGACATAGGGAGAAAAGCTGATCCCCAGTGACCAAATTAGAAATACATCTGTTCAGTAAAGGTATTTTTTGTTTGTTTGTGGGTTTGTTTGGGGTTTTTTTCTTCTGTTAACAATACTATCTGTCCTTTGATCTGTTTTTAATTCACATTTACATTGTTCCAATTTCTTTATTAAAATGTCATGCAGTATCTACTTAAATGCTTTATAAAAGTTTGTTATATTATTATCAAACTGAAGACTTGTTACCTTTTGTTGTTCCCATGTTCCCTGAGGAAAGAAATATATTTTTTGTGATTTTCTTTTCTTCATTTAAGTCAGAATTTTTTTATTGCAAAAAAATAAAAAGGTTATTTTCTGTAATTTTAAATCACTATGTAAAAATTTATTTTACAAATTACTTGATACTTGTTGATTATTTAATGAGAAATTTTAATACAAAGATGAGCTAATACTGAAGACAACTGTAGGACCCTCTGTTTATGTATATATATACACACATACAAATATATGTATCTATATGGTTAGCCACTGACTTACAGAATGTGGTTTGTCTTTAAAGTCACACCAGAACAGCTGTTCAACAGACAGTCACAATGTATTACGACTGGGTACTCCTACAGCTAAATCTAATGGTTTATTGATTTCTGAAACTTCAAATGCTTAGCGCTGGTACTTCTATCAAAATGAATTGTAAAGCACAAATCTAAATCATTTGAATAAGTACTGTTAATCCATAAACATGTTATGCATAACATTTATAGAACATTATAGAATGGATAATTTTCTGAACAATTATGTGTTATGTTCAAGATTGTTTAAAGGCATAAAAAGTATGCCATGTAAGCAGCTCACAGCAATAATGACAAAAAAATATATAATATTTCAGGGTGAATTTTGTCCTGGTTTCAGCTGGGATGGAGTTAATTTTCTTCCTAGTAGCTGGTATAGTGCTGTGTTTTAGATTTAGTATGAGAAGAATGTTGATAACACAGCGATGGTTTAGTTGTTGATAAGTAGTGCTTTACACTAAGTCAAGGACTTCTCAGATTCCCATGCTCTGCCAGATGCAAAAGAAGCTGGGAGGGGGCACAACCAGGACAGCTGACGCCAGCTGGCCAAAGGGGTATCCCATACCATATGTTGTCATGCTCAATATATAAACTGGGGGAAGAAGAAGGGGGGGCAGGGCATTCGGAGTGATGGCGTTTGTCTTCCCAAGAAACCTTTATCTGTGATGGAGCCCTGCTTTCCTGGAGATGGCTGAACACCTTCCTTACCATGGGAATCAGTGAATTAATTCCTTGTTTTGCTTTGCTTGCATGTGCAGCTTTTGCTTTCCCTATTAAAGTGTCTTTATCTCAACCCACAAGTTGTCTCACTTTTACTCTTCTGATTCTCTCCCCCATCCCACCAGGGGGGAATAAGTGAGCAGCCGTGTGGTGCTTAGTTGCTGGCCAGGGTTAAACCATGACAATTTTCAAAGAAGTATATTGCATTTGTTTGGGGCTTCAAAAATCTCATCAAAATTATCTGCCACTGAGGAATGAAAGACTGGCACAGAATCAATAAATATTCAGAGAATGTAAAGACATCAACAGTAGTGAATTCTAAAAAAAAGCATCTGGGCCATTTAACATATGCATGTTTTGAATACCCATTAAAGACAAGGAAATAGAATCTTAAATATACTTTTCAGAATTCACACTTTTTCTGGGGTTCTGGTATTTTACTGGTCAGACAGTGGATAGTCAGCACAGTGCTAAATAAGATTTTAGGAAAGAACTAAGACTTCTTTTGTTGTAAGGTCCTTTATTGTGAGAGATGCCACAAACCAGAACCATGACAATTTCAGCCTCTTATGCAGAATCTGTATCTCCAGATATAGCTGATTAGCAGAAAAATAGGTCGTCCCAAACTGCTACATCTAATACAGAGGACCAAAAAGCAAGAGAAGTGTATCATAATTATATGAGTTGCAGGTGTAGACAGGAAAAGGAAAAAAAGAGTCAAATATATCACTTCTGTCTTGAATATTCAAAGTGTCATGTTGGTTTTGGAATGTTGGTTGGGGCTGTGCTGTGTTCAGTCTGAGCCAAGTCTCACCCAATACCCATTTATAGCAATTTAGAGGCTCTTAGAATGAGAATTCTTCTCGTATAATTTTAATATCAACAGCCTTTGTTTTTTCCATTTCAACTGGTCACTTCCATCTCACCTCATATTGCATGCAAATAACAGAGCCTTAGAATGTACAGTTCAACTCTTCCTAAAGATGTGTTAGATTATTTTTTCAAGTATCTATTTTGCTTCTACAGTTTAAAGGAGAACATACATAATTTAACTTTATGCAGGTAACAAGTTAGCTGAGATAGATAAATTTTTTCTCTACTGGTTTCTTCAGGCAGAAAAATTATACGCCATTTATGTCCACATAAATAATCAGTATAAGGTTTACTCACAAGATATGTACAAGTGCTAAAAAACTGAGAACTTAATATTGGAAATCTGAAGAAGCATAACAGATCATCAGATCCATGACTTCACTGCCATACAGGCTTCCCTCTTGAGAGCAGTGCTTCTGCTACATAAGGACAGTCATGAAGTTGCAAAACAATCCTTAAACTCTTATGCTATCTACCTTACCAGCCGAGGATATTACGTCCCTCAAATTACATTTAAATTCTTCTCAAAAATAGGATTGTTCTTTATAATATATGGGTCATAGTGGACTATAATCCCAAAAACTACATTCACATGGTGAAACACTTTTGAATCATTCTACTGTTATTCCTTGACATTCCAAAAACAAAGGCTTTTAGAAAAACAGTGATGGTCAAAATACCACAGAATTAAAGGCAGTTTGAATCTCATTCATGTACAACACTATCAAATAAAAGAAGTGGAAAAAAATTACCTTTAACCTTTCCATTTGACAACTTATTTTCTAAAATACTAGACTTTAGGATATCACCTCACACACAGCTAAGCACCAGTTAATAACTTGACACAAATCAAAAATAGTTTATAAAAGGAAAATATCTTGGTATTCTACCGACTAAGTTGTCATTGCCATTCCATTACCATTAGATTAAATGAGTTCTTAAAGAGATGTCCCAACAAAAAGGGCCTCTGTATTTTTATATGGTTATTTGGCACACTTATATATGCCCTTGCTGAGTGTCTTTCCTTCCTTTTTCCCCACTGGTAATGCACATCATATAACACGGGTAAAGAATTTATAAAACATAATGTAACCTGCATAGCCTTAAAAATGTTAGCATGTAAAGAGTTATAGAATATTATTTCCATTTGTATTGATTATTCTTCAAATTTGTCTGCCAGAGGATCTCTGAGGCATAATGACTTTTACCCCTCATAATTTCCTTTTGCTTCTATGGTGCTATTTTATTGGAATTGTTAATACATCCTGTGATGAATCTGCAGACAACATTCAGTACTCTAAAATGTCTTTGCATATGTAAAGTTTATCAATTCAAATGGAACGTAAATATGTAACAGATTTTTGTTGGCTTAACCTTAACATATTCTGAATATTACCAAACTGCAAGAAATAAACACTCTTACTCTTTTGGATATGACCTACCACAGGAAACAATTAGTTGCCATATCACCAGAATGAACAAGGTGGACAGGAATTGTTTGTTCACAGGAATTATTCACTGAATTTAAACACACTAGTCAGGGAACATCAGAAGGTGATTTGACTGCTTTCAGAGATAAGATGTTGATCTAAGCTAATAATTTCACTTCATGTTTCTATGTTCAAGAAAAAGTCAGGAACTGGGTATATCCCAGGCATTAGTATGACCTGAAGACTTCTGCAGAGTGTCAGAGAAGAATACTTGATAAACAGGCTAGGAGTTTGACTGAAGTGAAGAAAGAAAAAGCTATGAAATTTTGGGTTATCCACCAAGACAGTTTCAGGAGACTTCTCTAAACAGTAATGACTTAGAATTTACTTCCTTCATATAGGGAGAAAATAGAGAATATTTTACTATATCCAAGATTTTGATTGAGAATGTTCTAATTCTGACTGAAAGATTGGCACATTGAGTGACATGATCTCTACAAAAAGCATAGGCATCTTCAAAAGATTTTTAGGTTTAGGGTTTTTTTTTTTTACAGTCTCATTCTTAAAACAATTTCCAGCAGCTCTGGAAATTCCAGCAGACTCTAGTCATCTGATCAACTACAATAAGTGCAATTTGTCCTTCAAATTTCTGAGACACACTTCATCTTTGCAAAATACTATCAGAATTAATCTTCTACATGTACATGAAATGCCACATTGTCTAAATATAATTTCAGTTTTCATGTTTATGTCTTCTGGAGTTTAAGTATTTTTTAATCTACAAAACTCTGTTCATCATCTTCTGAAAATTTGCATTAAAAAATGTGGGTTTCATTCTCTGAAAATGCCTTATACATGCAAAACCACTGTTAAGACTGGAATTCACTGTACATTTTCAACTTTTGTAAATTCTTCTTGTTATGCTGCATTATTGTTCCATTTCTATTTCAATACTGTGAAAGTTGGGTTTGATTCTGTGTCTTATAAAAAAGTCTTATGGGAACTGGTTCTCATTTCTGAAGTTCCCAAGATGAGTTTCAATGCTTAAAGTATGAAAGAAAGAAATAATTTGTTTTCTACAAAATACAGTTCTTAGATCTAAGCACCTATACCTAACCTAAATTGTATTTGAACTGGACCTTTCTATTATATCTGTCTTTTGAGTAAGTACTAACACATTATCTAGTATACAGTCCAAATTCTATTTTGTCCATCCCTCCTTCTGTCCCTTCTTCTGTCTCTCCTTCCTTCCCTGCCTTTGTCTGTACATCCCTCCTTCCCACCCTTACTTCCTTTCTAGAGATCTGAAATAGCTGATATTAATAGGAATAACCATAATTTTGTGTATATAAAAAAAATAGCTTGTAGAAAAGTCTAATCACCATACTCCCTCTCCTTCTTCAGTTCAGCCAAAGCAGGATGTTACAAGTGTTAAGGACATCTATCAAGACAATCTGCAGCTGGTGCATTTTTTATATCCTTTTCTGTTTGAGCTCATCCGAGGAACAGAATTTACTCAGAAAATAGTAAAGCCTGATAAATCAAGCTAGACTCTTTTGCAATGTATTTCAGCATTTAATCCACCATCAGCAAGCTTATACACCATCCAATTTTCTCCCCCTTGACTGTTCCAACAGCAGAATTTACACAAAGCACAGAGCATAAATTTTACTCTATTGATATTCTCCAGTAGATTTTGTGTCTAGGGTTTTGCAGCCTGCTAAAACAATGGAGTTTACAGAGAAACCATGCTTCCTGTAAAGAAAACAGAAACCATCAATGTAATAATTTTATCACCAAAGTTAATTATTTTAATTAGTTCTATTGATTAATAAGAGACAATTATAAAATTTGAGTGTATGTTCATGTACATGCGGACAGAACTTCTAGCTCTGTTTTCAGCAACGTACGGGAAAATTAATAAATAAACAAGAACATATAAAATAAGACAGATACAGGGACTACAAATATGAAAGGTCTTTGGCGTCTATGCCAGAACATAGATGCAGTCAAAATGATCTTTTTAAGAGCTGATTCCAAGAGAGTATTTACAAAACCAGTCCAATAAACTCTGATAGAATTGACCATAACATTTGTTTGTGAAAAATATCTTTTAAAACACCATTACTACCAGTCCCAAGAAATACTACTGTGCTCAGTACAGCTTGAAAAGATATATAGAATAACTGAGAAATATTTTTATATAAATGAGCTTGACCATATATTGGCATCCATGAAAAGCAGCCAAGCTTATGTCACAGACAGTAACTTGTATTAAACTATACACACCAAGTTGTGAAAACACAACTAAGTATCTGAAAAAAATTTTCTGTTGCCTTTGTTATATAGGTTATATATCTTATAGGATGCAACCACTGTCTCATGCCCTTAAGGGACAGAAAGGAATTGTATTCTACTACATTCTTTTTGATGACATATTTGTGACACTCACCTGTCAGAACCAGCTTTCTGATTTTTTTTTTTTTTTCAAGCATCTGTTTCTTTACATTCTATAAGGAAAGCAACTGTAACACAGAAGCAATCAGATTCTGGAATAGTTCACACTTTTTTTTTGCTTCTTTTTGATCCTAAAGTTAGAAGACCAGAATACTAACTAGACTTTAGCTTCTGTTCTGATAAAACATGGGGCAAAATGCAGTGTTGTTTATTTTGGTGCCTTAATAAAAACCCCTCAGTTTTCCAACAAAATTTCTGGTGATTTTGAAGCAGCTACACAATTTTGTGTATAAAAAAATATAGCTGATGATCTAGAGAGTTCTAGCATACCTCTTCCTGTGAAAATTAGTTTCCACCAGGGATACATCTAGATGCCTCTCTTTTTTGTACTATTTTATGCAATGGTGAATTTTGCAATATTTAAATACATAGTTGGATGGGTTCCTGAAAAAGCTTTTAAAATTTGTCTTCTGTTTTTACGCTACTATGAAATAAGTGCATTACTGTCTTTCACAGCTCAAATATTTGAAAATGTCCTCATGGTGAAGGTTTTTATCTTAAAACATACAAATAACTCCCATATACTACCGTTCTCTCTAAGTTTTATAGTTCTGGACAGGCACTACATAAATTTTCTCAGTAGCTGAAATGGTCAGTGCAGTTATATTAGTATTTTAGTAAAGTATCCTGTGTTTTTGCCAGACATGATTAGCATGTCAATGTGATAATGCATAATTAAAAGTTAAAATAATCATATTTAATACCTTTCATGTATTTGTAATTGTCATTGACTGTTTCAGCACCTTAGTTTTAATTAAAAACAAACAATAATGGAAGTATGTAGTGCTTTCAGAAAAAAATATTAATTAGTTTGTTATGAATTACAATATCCAGTGGGAAATAAAGCATTTACTAAGCCACTCTAATTGCTCCACAAAGTCTCTAAAAAAAATTAAGTTTCATAAAAGTCATTCCAGTTAATAATAAAAAAACAAGTAGCATCTATTGAATTAGTTTATTCAGCACAGCAATTTTTAGCAGTCTAGCAAAAAGTAATGGAATCATTAAAACTAAATTCTCCTCTCCTGTCTGCACAATGGAACACTTATTATCTATTCCGCTCTTCTTCGTTGCAAAGAACTCTCATTGCTGGCACTGGTGTTTCAACATATGCAGGAAGATCAGAATAGCCCTGCAAATCTGTTCTGTTCACATGGAAGAGGAAAATTTAGTCAGAATACTCTTAACAAAAGCTTGGGAGTGCATTTTTCTTTTAGCCACTGAATGGAGTGCCAGCTGATACCTGTGGGAGATTCACACAAAGATTGAGAATAAACAGTGGGGACTATATGTTCCCTAATTTCCATGACAAAAAAAATTTGCATTTTTGTCTGCCTCAGACGTTTTTTGTGTGGCCCATTGTTGTAATAACTTAACATTTGTCTGATTCTACTTTCCTTAGATACATTGTGATGCTATATCCTTGGCTCAGCTTATTACCATGAAATACTAAGCTAAGGTGAACCCCACGACAGGAAATATTGTTCTAATTTCTCAGACACTATCAGAATATCATAGATATTGCCCTCTTCCTTGATCCACCACTGCAAATCTTCAGCACAGACCTGAAAGCACGCATTTCTCCCTTCTTGTCCTCATTTTCACTGAGAAGAAACAGAGTATATAAGCAGGAAAAAAATGTGTGGTACATCTCAGCAGGTTGCCTGGGTTTGCCCATCAGCAGACCACAATACTTGACCATATCGCAGACCATCTTTCCTGGTTCTTAAATGAAGATGCACACAGGTGCCTGAGGTTTCTATAATGTTTAAGTATTTTGCAATACCTAATAACAGAAGCTAAACTTTCCAGACAAGAAGTAGGTCTTTTCTGTATAAATAATTGTGCATGAAGTGTTCAACCCTGCATATTTCTCACAAAGTACAGAACTGACTTTGTAACAGAGGAAGACAGATTTTCAAGGCTTATTATGGTTCTTTCAGTCTTTTCTTTTCTTTTCTTTTCTTAATGTGTACTTCCTTGACAAAAAGCACATAAAATTAAAATCTTTTTATATTCAAACTTTTGTTTGAAACTTTAAATTTCAGCACCTATGTTTGGATCATTGTATGTTCTTTCCAGTGAATACTGGTTCATAGAAAGCAAAGACTGTTTCACTCATAACCAAAATCTTGTGGTTTATTTATCAGCTCTAATTTATTCATTAAACATTATATAGTCCCAGAGATGTTGTTTCTTGCATGCTTAATACCGTCAATTTCTCTGAAAATTGTCTGGTTTATGTTATTCATGTAGCTTTTCTTATATTGCTTTAAGAATAGAATAAAATAAAATAAAATAAAATAGTCTCCTCCATATTTCTCTCTCTATAATATATACTATATTGTGTGCATTGTGTGTATTTGCACACTTAAAAATTTACACTAATGACAGGAAAAAAATGTTTGTTGTAAACATTCTTACTATGTTTCAATCAGATAAATATGGTAATCTTATAAACTTTATATTTTTTTCTTGAATCTATTATATGTTTATACATACTTACAGAAAATACATATCTAGAGATATGACCTACAGTGAGTAAAGATGTCATACAAGCATACAAGTAGTAAGCATAAGACAATAAATAGCCTTTTAGCACTTTCCTGTTCAAATTTCTCTTAAGTGACACATGGCAGTAGCAAACAGCTATAAGACTAGTATCAGCTATCTGAAGAGAAAATGTTTGGTCTCCTTAACAGACATTAATGTTTCTTCAGGAAAAGTTTACTAGATTAGATTGTTCATATTTTGCTTGCATATTAAATATTTTATTCTTCAAAATTATTGTGACAACTTCCCTGCTAATATTAAGGTGCTCATCCAAACACAATATAATTTACTACCATTACCAGAATTCTCCACAAGGGTTTGCGAGTGACATAGAGATTTTGGCTGCAAGTACAGTTTAAGCATAAAATGTAGTCATATTATTTCAAAAAGATAGCTATATGGTGTTTCTATCATAAGGAGCAGGAAAAGAGTGTTTTCCTAAAATTGTAAGGTTTTGCTGTATGAAAATGTATATGTGCAATGTAGCTTCCAGATAATTATTATATTTTTATATATTTTATTATATTTTATTTTCATGCTATTTGCAATGTAATAAAAAAATTTTACACTGGAAATTTTTCTGAATTTTTTGTGGTCATTTCAGTATATTTTTCTTATGTGTGTTCTGTCTAGGTTATAAATTTCTTTTGGTAAGGATTTTCTCCAAGCATTTTCCTCATTTTAATATGCTAGTAGCAAAGCAGATACAATAACACTTTTAAAACACTATAGTTTTCCTGATTAATCCAAAATTGCACTGTATTTAATTTTATGTTATTACAAATTAATCATTACATGTTTTGTATATAACTGTAGGCTATATCTTCTATATAAATACTATTACTAGTCTCTTATGTTATTTCTTATGTAGAATACTTCAGCTTTCTAAAGCTATTCAACACTATTAGGAAACAAAAATGAAAGCATTTACATTATTTTGCAGTTGGATAAAATAAGGAATAATTAGATAACAGAAAGTTTTATTAAGGTTTTCTCTTTGAACTTGCACACAAATTGTTCACTCCAGCTTGCAGTCTGTCTCTGATCTTACTTGGCCAATTTGGCTGCACAGACACAGTTACACAGGAACACACATAAATGGTACTAAATATCTTCTTGCTGAGGTATTCACCTAGCAATGCATCAGCTCTGGTCTCAGTTCCCATTTGCTGAACCAGACAAGAAAATCAGGTTTCCCTGTTTCTAGGCAGGTATTTTTACTGTCGTAATAGTAATGTGCAACATGAGTAACTCTTTTTTCTTTCCTGTCTTTGTGTGTGTCTTGTTTAGGTAAACTGTGAATATTTAGATAGAGGGATGACAACTTTCAGACCTCAAAAAAACTTAGTGAAAACATGGAAGAATATTTATGTAGTGATTGAATTTCAGGGATCTATGTGCTTACCAGGGAATGTCATTATGTAAGAGGCACAAGCCATTTCTTCTGACTAAAATAGGTCAGATGAGTTGCAAAAAAAAAAGCACTTATTTCACCATGAAATAAAAAGGACATGACAATAAAATAATTCAGGTCAAGATATCTATTGCTGATTTCTAAAATTAGCTGAGATAAATCCTATCTACTTTATGTTTGGTAGGATTTTGGCTTGTACTCAGAAATTTAATTTTTTCTCTTATTGTCCATTAGAAACAACATGTAGTGTAAGCTGGCTGGGTTCTGTCTATAGTCAACTGAGAGAAAGACATCTTGAGAAACTAGTTTACACTGGTTTATGAATTAAATCACTTTCTAAAGACACCTGCCTTTATCTACAACAGGAGGACCATATAGCTATGTTTGATGGCAATGATTAACTGTAGAACTTCCAGAAAGTTAGAATGAGATGATTCCCACTTTAGTAGCGTAAGGATTAGTTTGATTCTCACACTAAAATACTGAGTAGTGATGGGCATTAGAGGAACAACTTAGACAAATGTGCATGAAAGTCTTACAAATCTACTGTCTTACCATACAAATATACCCACATGCTATGATATATATCTTCTCTTCCTCATTATCTAATATTTTGTTAGTCTTAAGAAGTCATGTCTGTAGCTGTTTTGTGCTCTGACAAATTATTCAGGTTTTAAAATGTAGAATTTTCTGTTCTGATGGCTTCCTATATGGTCCCATCTCACAAATCTGTACTAGGAAGTTCCACTAAGAATGTTTTTTGTTGTCTGAGCTTTTTATTTTTGTGTGATTGTTGGTTTTTTTTTTTTTTTTTTTTAATTATAGGTAACACATATGCAACAAAAAATATATGCAGAAAATTTTATATAGTGGAGAAAGTAGTCCTGTTTTCTTTCAGAAACTGACCTCCTAGAGATGCTCAGTCTGACCTGTTAGAAATCATTACAGCAATTTCTCACAGGCAGTAAAAAGGAACAAAATGGTATAGTCATTCCCATTTACAGTTCACTGCCTGCAATAGTAGATATGTCCTGTCATGATGGCAACTAGTTTAAAAAAAAAAATTGAAAATAATACAGAGCCCAAGGGAATTCAGGCATTCATGTATGTTGCACATAAAATGTGTGTAAAGGTTAGTGTTATTTTACCCAGTAAGTGATTATAAGCTGAAAACTTCAGATATACAGTGTGCAATGTTATTTATCACAGAAGAAAAATAAACATAATTTTGTGGGAGAGTCTGCACTGGCAAAGCTGTGAATCGGAAAAGCTGTCATTACTATAGCCATTACCTTGTCATGTATAATAAGCAAAGATTTTAGGAGTGAAGGAAAAATGTCCCAAAAGTTGAAGAAACAGAGACTAATTTTTTTTTTTTATTTTTTACACATCATCTCAGAAAGTCTGGAAGAACTGAAATTAGTGTCACTTAATTTTTTATTAACAAACAACAAGGATACTGGGAGTTATTCATCCAAGATAACTGAGTGTCTAGTTGAAGTGTTCAGAATTTCTCTCAGAGACTCCACTCCCGTTTGCTGTAAGCACTTTCTGTGAGATTTGCCATAAATTTGGTATTTAAAATATCTCACTTTCAAGTAATTTGGAACTTGTTTCATCTTTTACTTTAAATATACATATTCATTGCATGCGGCACATTTAGAATTAGGTCTTCTATTTGTTGTCCATCTAACCTGAAATAATTGTAACTATTTCTATTATTTCCAATTTTTTCTTTTGATCTCTTTAATAGAATGGTGAAGCCAATTAATTACCTTGCCCTTCTATCTCTTTCTCTCTCAAAAAAGGATAAACCAAAACCAAACAACAAAAAACACAACAAAAATAATCTAGACAAAACAAATCCACAAAAAGACAATCCTCTGAAAAAACATAGACATACTTGTAGATTTGGTTCTCACAAAGATTAATAAAAAGAAGCTCACATTAAAAGAAAATGAATGAAAAGACAAACAGAACCATGCACAGGATAAACTCTCTAGTTTTCTCTTTGCAATATGGAAAGAAACAATACATATATTGACAATTATTTTCTATGTATTCACTCAAAAAAGTTTGAGAGTTTACATGAACTAGTATCTTAAAAGAAAATTAAAATTATAAGCATTCTCACAAACTGATTACAAGTCATGGATCACAAGGAGTGGATGTGTGCTGCCCCTCAGCCTTCTCAGGCTTGATGCATTTCTGGTGTTCTGTTGTAAAATAGCCCACAACTCTACTGATCAAAACCATGGATTACAAATCCTTTAATTGTGCGTGCAGAAAAATTCTTGAACAGAGTTCTGATTAATTTCAAAATACTGTGATTTGAATATGCTTCTTAATTGTGCCAATGTAACATCAAGTGGAACTCAGTCTCTTGACCAAACTATCTGGGATCTAACCTTTCTTTTGGTGATACATCTCTTGTGCTTTTATGCTTACAAAATTGAATTCTGTCCATAAATTTAATTAGTCTGCTTTCTAAACTTTGTTGATTTTCTTGATCACCATCTCAAAAAAAATTAAGAGAATAAGAGAATGAAAGTAGAAGAAAAGTATTAAAATTAAACTATTTGAAGACAAGGGTTCTAGAGTGAGAAAAAAACATATGAAGACAAAAATGACTGAGGTTTGGGATACATTTCTCATTATATAAGTTAACAGAAATTAGATTAGTGGAAAAACAAATACAGATTTTTCAGATCACAATAAAACTACAGCACTTATATAACTTGTATATAAAGACTTATTTTAATATTGTCTAATAGACATTGTACAGAGAATAAAGAGTTTATGTGTGGTAAATGGCTGTTACATAGCAAACAGACACCTAAATGACTACAGAAAACTAGCAATCAGTAGAATTCCTGTTAAATGTAATCTGTAAAAGAAAAACCTTATAGGGCAGTGATACAGATTACCTGTAAACAGCAATCCAAGAATCGTAGGCTATTGGTGAAGCCTTAAGTAATGTCTGATGGCTTAGATTTAGATTTAGAAAATTAAAGTAGCACTATTTATCAATTATTCGTCCTTACTATTTATTCACTAACCATAGAAAAATGATGCCAGTGAGAGATTAATAAAAAAATCAGCAATAAAAGTCCTGAATTCATTCACTTTCCAACACATTGCTGTGCTTTGTACCTTCAAATAGAATACATTTTCATAAATAGATATAGAGATGAACACACAAAACCTGTTTCAAATGAGTATTTATTTAATTGAGCTGGAACATCAGTTTATGGAACATTAGCTTAAAACATACGTAAAAACAAGTCTTATAGGTGTGTAATTTTAGATGCACAGATGGCCAATGTTTAGGTAATTAGATCCCATTTCCTAATTCATATGCAGATATCTATGTATACATCTTAATCTGGTGTCTGAATCTAGATCCAAATCCCATCTATAAAGTTTGACACCACCCCCCCATGTTACTTAATGGATGTTTAGAAGGCTGACTGCAAATTCTGACTGATGGACCTAGGCAGCAAGTTACATTTTACAAGGTGGATGAAATGTGATTTTTTTCTTTCCTTCTCCCTTTCTTATGGCAATTCTGAAACAGGGAATGTGTTCACATACTTAAGAACTATATTATAAATCATGTGCACAAGAGCCCCAAAGTAACATTACATCTGAAGTTAATGATAGCATTTCCCACTTTCACATGCTTAACTATGTACCTGTTTCATGAAATCCAAGTAAGTGTACTAAGGTATATGAGATATTTCTGTGAATTATAACAAAGACATCTGTGTCTTCCCTGGCTGCATCCAATTTACAACAAAGTCCCAAAGCCAGGATAACCAAGCTAAAGACCCCAAGTAATTAGTCTGGGCTAAAGAAACACAGCTAATAAACACATGCAGTAATTTATTCATAGTGTAACTAAAACACTAGCATCTAAAAATACCGCTATTATGAATCCAGTTGCCATGATACTAACACATACCGTCTCAAGTATTCTATCAGTGTTGCTTCCCAACAATAATAGTTAAAACTGGTATGCACAGACTTTCCAGTGTCTATCCCCATTTCTGCTTTGCTAAACCTTGCTGTGCTGCTCTGAGTCTTTAAGATGACAATGTTAGCCTTCCTTAAGAAGGCAGGTTTTATACAGGTCACAGCAAATCATCCGTGCAACAAATTCTTCACCAAGAGAAGTATGATGTTCATGGTGGGACTTTCTTCCTCCTTCCCCTAGAGTCTACGTGGGACTACTCTAAAACATTTTCTAATACACAGTACGTCTTGCTTTCTTCATTGGCCAGCATTTCCAAATTATATCCCAAATTTACTATTCTCGTATGTTTTATACTGTTTATACATGAATTTTTTTTTTTTTCTCTTTGTTATCCCTATACCCTTTTCATCCTGCACTCAAGGTTGCTTTCCTTTCATGACCAGTAACTGGTGATCCATGACCTGCATACAGCACTGGGCTTTCTGGTTTCATCCTGTGCCCACATGTACATGACTTTCATGTACTGTGTTCTATGGTCATAGATCATTCTACACTGACTGACAACTGATTAGTACTATTAGTTAAAGAAATTTTTACTAACACAACTACAGCAATAGTTGTTTTACAACATTGCACAAAGCTAAACAACAACTAAAACTAATAATATAACAGCCACCTGCCTCTGAGCCAATCACTGTTAACTAAGCTAAAACAAAAGCTCCTGGCAGAAGAAGACAAGTCCAGACAAAGAAAAGCTCAAAAATTCTAGTCCTGAGTCCACGCAGAGTTAATACAAAGCCTGAGGTCTGTTACTAGCAATGCAAATACCATAACTATTAAGCTACAGATTTATAGTCTACATTGGCATCACATTTCCATATACAGATTACATGTTTTCCAGAAAGGGTCTTTATAGTCATCTTAGAGCTTGTATGCTTAGTTAATGGAGAGAAAATTATTCAAACAATAAAAATACATTTATTTGGCAATTTTTTTTTTCAAAAATCCTTAAAGAAAATGACAAATTTCCCAGTAAATGGGGATTTAGCCATTCAAATATATTAAATACTCCAGAAATTTTGTGGCTTATCCCAAACAATGCTGCACAGTATTCTGGTGATTTGCCCTATCCTGTTTTGTTAAAACTGTCAGTAAAATTGTATTCAATGAGCTGTCTTGGGAAAGGAGAGATGGAGTAGAGATCAGAACTAAACTCATGTTTGCAAGGTTTATGAAGTTTGTCAGAGACTTAGAACTTAATGTGACTTTGAATAATTCAAAAAAATCCATAACTTTTCAGGTCATCAAGAGAAAGCATTTTTCTTTATACTGAGTGGAGATTTTTTTTTATTTCTGCACAATGTAAAGCAGTTATCACTATGAATGCAATTGCAAGGGGGTTTATTATCTGTTTATCTGATTTGACAAATGTTTTGGACAGATAGGTCAACTACAGTGGATAAATGCACAATACAAAAAATTGTTTAATTATGTGTTCCTAGGTTTTAATTTGAAAAATTTTATAGCAATGTCACTTCAGCAAAAAAATAAAAATTGCTTAAATTATGTAACTTGTCTCAAATTTTTTGATGCTCTAATGCTTTCTGAAAATTCACCATGCTTTATATTAAAAAAAAACAAAAAATTACTCTGAGAATGTTTTAGTGCTTGAAAATTTATATGGATTTTACTTCTTACTCATTTTGCTATTTACTGTTTTGGGATCCATTGCACCGTTCTTCCAGGAAAGCACGTCCTATGAGGACAGGCTGAGAGAGTTGGAGTTGTTCAGCCTGGAGAAAAGAAGGCTGCGGGGAGACCTGATTGTGGCCTTTCAATACCTAAAGGGGGCCTATAGGAAAGATGGGGAAAATCTTTTTAGTAGGGCCAGCTGTGCCAGGACAAGGGGTAATGGTTTTAAACTAAAACAGAGTAGGTTTAGACTAGATCTAAGGAAGAAATTCTTTACAATGAGGGTGGTAAAACACTGGAACAGGTTGCCCAGAGAGGTAGTGGAGGCCCCATCCCTGGAAACATTTAAGGCCAGGTTGGATGGGGCTCTGAGCAACCTGATCTAGTTAGCAGTGTCCCTGCTGACTGCAGGGAGGTTGGACTAGATGACCTCTAGTGGTCCCTTCCAACCCAAAACATTCTATGATTCTGTGATTACTTTTCTACAGGATTGATTCAGGCACATGATTCCTCTCCCTCCTCTCCCCGAGTGGAGCAGGAGGACGGAGAATGGGGGTTGTGATCAGTTCATTGCATGTTGTTTCTGCCGTTCCTTCCTGCTCAGGGAGAGGACTCCTTACACTCTTCCCATGCTCCAGCATGGGGTCCCTCCCATGGGAGACAGTCCTCCACGAATTTCTCCAATGTGGGTCCTTCCCACAGGCTGCAGTTCCATCCTTTCCACAGGGTGCAGTCCTTCAAGTGCAGTCCTTCAGAAGCAGACTGTTCCAGTGTGGGTCCCCTACGGAGTCACAAGTCCGGCCAGCAAACCTGCTCCAGTGTGCGCTCCTCCGCACGAGTCCACAGGTCCTGCCAGGAACCTGATCCAGTGCAGGCTTCCCACAGGGTTACAGCCTCCTTCGGGCCTCCACCTGCTCCAGCATGGGGTCCTCCACAGGCTGCAGGTGGATATCTGCTCCACCATGGACCTTCATGGACTGCAGGGGGACAAGACATCCTGCCTCACCATGGTCTTCTCCATGGGTGGCAGGGGAATCTCTTCTCTGGTGCCTGGAGCACCTCCTCCCCCTTCTTCTGCACTGACCTTGGTGTCTGCAGGGCTGGTTTCTCTCTCATCCTCTCAGTTTTCTCTCTCCAACTACTGTTCCGCAGCAGGTTTTTCTCCTTCTTAAATATGTTTTCACAGAGGTGCTACTACCAAAAGAGCCTATACGACAAAGCAGCAGGGAGGAGTTAGGCACTTAGAAACTTTTCTGGTAACCTATTAAATAAGGGAGGAAAATTACAGCTAAACCATAAAAAGTTTTCCTGACTTCAAAGAGAGCTGAAGTCTCTAATCTTAGACTTACATGGAAGAGTGCAAAAGGGAAAGCATAGCAATCTGAGTGTAAATATGAACTACAAGGGAAAAGTAATCACGCAGTTGATTAATGATGTTAACAATAAGAAAAATGCAAGCCTTTGCTGACTAGCAAAATAAGATTTTAGATGGCAATGCCACATATCATTGACGGGACAGTTCTATAAAATCACTATAAAATCTGTTATTTTTGTGCCTTATTAATTTACTTCCTTTAATATTTCTTTTTTTTTCAGTCCGTTTGCATTTCTAAAAATAACCTTTCTTGTCTTGTAGAAGTATGACATTGCTACATCATTTTTTTTACTCAGTCCACAGCGTGGATGTTATCATTCTAATATAAATATACTTTGCATCAATAAAGCTTCATGCTTCTGTATTGAAATCAACAAACCCAATGTATTAATTTCAATTGTACACCTATTCAAGATTATTTAACTTCCCTATATTGGTGTCTAAACTGTATTTTTTCAAGTACAATCTGGGTAGTCTCCTAATTTAGGTTCTGAAACTCACCCTGTTAGGACTCCCAAAGCTAAGATTAACCTTTTTCTCTTTGCAAATGGATCTTTTGGTAATATCAGTTTTCCATTGCCAATATGAGTTTAAGCACAATCAAAAGTTTGGCATATACAGGAAAATATTTTATGCTTAGTAGGCTTGAGCCTTGCTGATGCTATTAAAAGCACATATTTCTTTAAGAGATTATCTAAGTCAAGTAACAACAGTATTATTTCCTGTCTCAAAAACGCTTCTGTTCTGTCAACTTATTGATCAGTGTGATATGGATGTAAAAGAGAAAAAAACATTCAGTCCTTTATACCTATAGCTAGTCTATATATGGAAATTTATCAGTACCACAGCTTAATTTATACTGAAAGAATAAATAGTCTTTTTTTTTTTTTCTTTTCAGGATACATTTTTGTTATTTTTTGTCTTTCACAAACACTTATAAAGAGATTCTCCTCTAATGGAAGTATGAGTGAAGATTTTTCTTCATTAGAGTGTCTGAAAATGTTTCTGTAATGAGCTTTACTGTTGGAAGAGAATTTTCTTTCTCATCTAAAAACTTATGTATTCTTCAGAAGTTATCTAATACTTACTAACCTTCATAGAAGTGCACAGTATCAGAATGCATATATTTTGTGGACAAAAATTAAATTTATATTTTGAGAATATGATGATAAGGTAATAGTGCCATGCAGAAAGCTAGTGAAAATAACTTGGTAGCTACAAAAAGGGCAATCATATTGTATGTCTACTTGTGTTTTAAGCTATCCTATGAAAAAAACCCCACAGAACCGGCAGCCAGAAAATGGCATTTTGAAAAGTATTGGTGTGGCTAGATATTGCACAACAAAATATTATACTGTAATCTGAGAAAAAATAATTAGTGTTCCTTGCCTTACAAGGAAAATGGACTGATTAAAACGGGCTGATTAAATTTTCTGTGGTAGGTGAACAGAGCTCGGGAAAAAATGTGTGTGGGATAGAATGAAAAATAAAGACTGAGGCTTAGAAATATAAATAGCTAAAAGAAATCAAGTTTAGATTTTAAAGCCAGAAATGTAAGTTCAAACTTATTAAAATGCATAGCTTATGAAGAGAGGTGTGTTTCAGGTTTTATTGGTCAGTAATGCACATTTTCTCTCAGGGTTTATTAAGTAAAGAGGAGAGAAGAGTACAACAAGATCTTAAAAAAATTCTCCGGAATTGTAATCTAGATACTGCAACATTCAGCACTCTGGCAGTGGCAGTCTAGGTGTAGGTTCCTCTATAGCCAGATTAGTGAGGTAAGGACTGAATAACTGGACTAACAAGAGGGGTAGGAAATTGAATCTTCTGTCTCAGAGGATTATCAGTAGCACAAAGTCCACTGGTAGCTGGTTAGGAGTGGCATACCTCAGTGGTCAAGGTCAGTGTCAATGCTGTTGAACTTCTTAGTTATTGGCATGGATAAATTGGGAGGAACATCTAATTTGCTGGAAGGTAGAGTTGCTATTCAGAGAAACCTTAACAGGCTGCAAACATGGGCCAAGAGAAACCTCATGACGTTCAACAAAGTGAAAACCAAAGTTCTCCACCTGTGACAGAATAGCCCAGCACAGGATGGGGGCTGACTGGCTAGAAAACAGATTTGCAGAAAAGGATGTGAGTATCCTGGTAAAAACCAAGATAGTCTTGTAGCAAAGATCAACTGCCTACTGGGACGCGTATGCAAAAGTGAAGACAGAAGGTTGGGGCAAATTATTATGTCCCTCTGTTCAGAACTTGTGAGACCATATCCAGAGTACTCTGGCAAATTTTAGGCTCTCCAATACATGAAAGTTACTGACTTAACTGGAGCAAATCAAGCAGGGAGACAACAAGATCATTAAGGGACTGGGGCACATGATGAACGGGAAGAGGTTGAGAGGACAGGGGTTGTTCACCTTGAAAAGAAAAGGCTCAGGGGAGATCATACTGCTGTCTACAGACACCTAATTAGAGGCTTTATCGAGGTCTGCTTCTCAGAGGCACACAGTGATAGGACAAGAGGCAGCAGACACAAGTTGGAAATGGTAAATTCTGATCAGACAAAAAGAGGGGGGGAAATCACCTTTCGCATAATCATGCACTGGAACATATTGCTTAGAGAGGTTGAGATGTCCTGATCCTTGGAGGTGTTCTGAACTCCACTGGAGAAGGCCCTGAGCAACCTTCTGTAACTAGACCTGGTCTGAATGGACTAGTTGATCTTCTGGGTCTCCTGAGGTGTTTTCAAAACAAAGATTTTATGATAAACATAATTTTCTGGTGTGATATGAGAACTTTCAAGTTATCCAAGGCATCTACACACAGCCGGTAGACATGGTAAATGACTTGCAGGAAACCCAAACCTTTCTGCAGTACAGGTTGGATGCCAGCCAGGATACAAAGAACAAAGAACTGAACAAGCTGCCAGGATTTTAACTTCAGCAGCCAGGATGTAGATGAAGGGAGTTATTTACTATTATTCAGTAACAAAAGCTGAAGAGTGGTGTGGGATTGTTTTTTAACAATCAATAACGATCCCAAAACACAAGTAATTTTTCAAAATCATTTATGGAGACTGGAAGTATATAAGTAATTTTGATGTGTCCAATTTTCTGATCTTTAGGTTTCAGTAAAAACTTCCGAGGTTGGGCAACTGTATGTGGACAAACTGTAAAACTGTATTGAGAGACAGAGTTAACATTTATTAATAACTAGATAATAATTATGCTATGGTTGATAACATAATTTCAAATGTTATGCTTTCTGCTTTAGGTAACAGCATATATCCTTTAGAGAACAGAACGATGACACAGATTCATTCTTCTCAGTATCCCACAGAGAAAAATTGTAATGATTTTTTTAAGAACTCTATATAATCACTGGAAGTATGGGGAACATCTTGCTAATATGTTCTAGATGTGCTGATAAATTCTCACACAACTATATTACATTTCTAAACCATGTAAGATATTCTCAGCAGGTTGTGTATTTCAGTATTACCGTCCATCATATTGGTCTATCTTTACTAAAAGCAACAGAAAGTAAAATGTCAAATCCACATCACCAAGCCTCTATTTTGGAGGAAAAAGAAGTGCTAAATGACCCAGAACTGCACTTAAGAGAAACCAGAAAAACAAGGGCAATAAAAAGTAAACCAGATTTTTTTAAGGATGAATAAAGTAAAATGCACCTACTGTGCTTCTCAGGTTTTGTTAAGGGATACATTTCTTGTGCAGTAATCTGCTTAATAGCTCATTAAAGAATCATTTCCCGGGTTTGCTTCTCTTCTTCATGTGGGATTCTGCACCTGCTGCACATTTCCACTTGTCAGCCTCAGTATATCTGAAATTTTTAAATTCCATCATATCACCTCTGTTAAGAATAAGAGGTAGCACTTCCACCTGAGCCATGTTTTCTATAGAAATCCTCATGTTATCCCTGATGTCTCAGAGAAATATAATGACTCTGAGAAACCACTAAACTGTGACAATAAAACATACCTAAAGGGCTATTAAACAGAACACTAGAAATAAGTTTACTACCTATTAGTAAATAAAAATCTTCTTATAATATGAACAGAAATCAATGCCACAGACCAGTGATGTATAATTACATTATATACATCTGCCTGGAGACCAGCCTCTTGTACTTGATAAATCCCTTTAACTTACAGATAACTCTTTACAGGAAAGATAATCAGTACTTGGAAAGACTTCAGAAGAAGGTGCCTGAAGAATTGACATATAAGCAAGTCTTAAGTAAATTAAGTATATAATGCTTGGCTGAAAGATTAATAGGAAAAATTACAGTATTGGTACTGAAAGTGCAAACCAGGTGCAAAGAAAATAAACAGATAAACAGATAAATTTAAGAGAATGTTATATTAAAGAGTTCCCACAGTGAGGAAATAAAATGATTTTGTTGGGGAATTAGTGGAAATTTCAGTGCCTTGTACACTGTAAATAACATCACTCAAAGGACAAAAAAATTCTTGTAGTGCATACTGCTTTGGCAGGGAGAAAGACCAATAAGCTGAGTATTTCAATTGCTTTTACTGTGTCTACAAACACAGAGAGTTCACAAAATATTATAGTTAGAGCTGTAAGAGTTCACCAGCATGGTTTCTAATGTCAAGAGAACGGTAATTCAGGTCACCAGCTACTAGGCTTAGCATACCCTAGGCTATTATCCACTGCAGGTACAACAGTAAATTGTAAACACCAAGGACTAAGTGGAGATTTACACTAATACTTGAAAAAATCCTTTTTTTTTTCTTCTTCAGAAAGTACTTGTTCCCGCCTCTTCAATGAAAAGGGTAGATAAAAAAATGTCAAACAAACTTTGAAACTTTGAATTTTATGACATTTTTCCATCTGAAAAATGCAATGTCTATCTGTAAGAGCTTTTTTTCCAGTTGTAGTTCCACTTTCATTCCCATTTCAAATAGCCCTAGCACTAGATTCAGCTGTACTCCTACTTTTCAAAATATTTTACTATATTAAATGCATATTTCATGGCTCTGCTTATCGCTTACAGCAGCCCATGAAGATTTTTTTGCTGCCCTTCATGTACAATGCTTAAGTTTTTTTCACTTTCCTATCAAACATTAGATACTGATCACAGAAAAAAGATAGTGTGCATAGTAGAATGCATAGGTTTTTTCACTGCTGTTAAAATCTTGAAATTTCCTTATTGATGTCTTGCTCAAGTATTCTGTTTAGCTGATCACCAGATTTTGGCGCTGGAAGACATTCCCAACACATTAATTTTTTAGAAACTGTTTGGGATTATTCTTCTTTCCCCTTTGGCATGGAGATCATCAAATTTCATACTGCTGAAAGTAGATACTTGCAGCACCTTTGATGTTTCTTGCTCCCTTTTCACAGAACTTCATAACTGTGACTTTTAGTCTTTCTTTAAGTATATATATAGATATACTTGTTTTGTAGAACTGGAAAGTGCTTTGTGAGCTGTGGTAGACTTTACAGTGGATACTTTACAGACACTTTGGATAAAATTTTGAGTGCTTGGGTGAATGCGATTTCAAGGGACTAAACTCAGTGATAAACTGACATCTTATGTTTCAAAAGATTTCCTAGTGCAATCATTCTACATTTTCAGTGTGATGGTTCTGTAATTTGTTACAAAGACCTCTTTGTCTAAAGCTCTCCAAGTCTTTTCTGTTTTTTTCTTCTTTTCCCAGATTCTTCCTTTAGCATTCCCTCCACTCCAACTTCTATCATCTACTCACCCCTGTCTATCCAAAATTCTCTGATTCTGTTTATTTATTGTGTGCTTCCAACTAAAAATATATTTGTTATAAGCCTGTCATTGGCTCATTGTTTCTCACATAGATATTTGAGAATCTGGGTTTGTTTAATCTCTATAAATATTCTTGCTTTTCCATTTTCTTTGAATCTGGTTTTCAACTTACCTTTGTTGTGAACACTACTCGCTCCCTTTTTATAATATCATTTTCATACTTGTTTCCTTTTTCTTTGTTCATTTTCATTGATTTTGTAATTAGAGATCAGTTTATTCCTGAGATGATTCTAAAATAGAATCATAGAATCATAGAATGTTTTGGGTTGGAAGGGACCCCTAGAGGTCATCTAGTCCAACCCCCCATGCAGTGAGCAGGGACACCATTAACTAGATCAGGTTGCTCAGAGCCCCATCCAACCTGGCCTTGAATGTTTCCAGGGATGGGGCCTCCACTACCTCTCTGGGCAACCTGTTCCAGTGTTTTACCACCCTCATTGTAAAGAATTTCTTCCTTAGATCTAGTCTAAACCTACCCTGGTTTAGTTTGAAACCATTACCCCTTGTCCTGGCACAGCTGGCCCTACTAAAAAGATTTTCCCCCTCTTTCCTATAGGCCCCCTTTAGGTATTGAAAGGCCGCAATCAGGTCTCCCCGCAGCCTTCTTTTCTCCAGACTGAACAAGCCCAACTCTCTCAGCCTGTCCTCATAGGAGAGGTGCTCCAGCCCTCGGATCTTTTTTGTAGCCCTCCTCTGGAACAACTCCAACAGTTCCATGTCCTTCTTGTGCTGAGGGCTCCAGAGCTGGACTCAGTACTCTAGGTGAGTAGACATATTTTGCTACATTTGTTCCCTGTTTCTGCTTCAGTTTATTAAGCTATCTCTCTATCATTGCTGATATTTCACTAGTTCTTCGTCTATGAGAAAGTTCATTAGTCAAGGCAGTGCAACATCCACAAGTTAGTCCTAGCGTAGTTATCCAAACCAGCTGAGCTGAAACCATGCTTCCAACGTGAGCCGGAGATGGACCAGAGGGAAAAGTAATAAAAAGTTTCTCAGGAAATTGCGCTGTTTAGAGACCTATGACAAACTACCAAGTAACACAAGACAAAAAGACATATTTTACCTTGGAGTATATGTTAGAGGAGATCCAAATCCAGCTGCCCAACAGAGGCGAGGCTGACACAGCTCCATGTCCCCAGGAGCAACCAGTAATGAACCAGAGCATGTATTCCCAATAGCTACACAAACTCACATATACAATACACATGCATGTATAAACATATCCAACACTACAGATAACAGACAGAGACACAGAGCATTCACATGAACACACTACCAAGGGCCTCATCCTGCTCCTTTCTCCTCTCATGCAGAGCAGGATGAAGGTCCATTAGTACAAAATTTATCCATATGTGCAATATGATCACCCCCAGCAGCTGGGCTCAGAAAGTCTCTCTAGCTGCCCCTGGATCCCCATCTCCCCAGTTGCTGTCACCTTGACATACGAGTTCCCAAGGCTACAGCCCCACTCCAGACGCCCCTTGCTAACACATGCGTGTGCACATACACAAACACACACGTGCGCGCGCACACATGCAAACATTGACATACCACAGATTCCCCAGGAGCTGGCCTTGGACACATGGTCCATCTGGCAGGTGGTCCTGCATCCTTGTTCTCCCCAGGTGCCTCATCCCTAGACACAAACACACACAGACCTCGTAGTCCCTCCCTCAGCTGGCCTTGGGTCCCTCTGATAGCCAGCTCCTCCCATGGTCCTGCTCTTAGACACACCTCTCCAGCTCCTGGGCCACTTCACCTACTTGCCAGGTAATCTAGCTTGATCTTCACTAGTTATCACATTCTTGGCAGAGCTTTAATCACCTATTTCTTTCAGTTTACTTAAGGTCCTAAGAGACTCCATCATATAAGCATAATTACTGACATTTTTTAACATTACAGCCCTCTGCCCTTTAAGTTTATCAGATGGGTTCCTGTCATTTTCCACAACAGATAGTTTCCATTTCTCTTCCTCCCTTTTTTTTTTTTTCTTTCTTGAAAGTGATTCAGGAAGAGGTAGGACATAAAAAAGAAGGTGTGGGAGTCCTTAGATCTAAGGAAAAACCTGAGACTAATTATTTGATATGCACATCAAAACCTAATCTGACATTCACCAAATAAAAAACAGTATATGAAAACAAAACCCCACATCCTTATATGTATTTCTTCTCCTTTCCCTACTTCTTTTGTTTGCTTCTTTTCTAACACGAAAACCAGAAAATCTATAGGCCTTCTTACTCCACAAAAGCCATGTCCATAATATAGTACTTTAGATACTATGAACAATATCTAAACATCCAATTAAGTTGTGATAATGAGCTTCAAACTGCATAGCTTCCTCAGACCATATAAGTGAATTAATTACATATAAACCAAGGAAATCAGATGCATAAGAATAGTATTTCAAACCCTACCTTTTGAATGTATTAGGCCTTAAGTAACCTTACAGGAAATATCATAAAGAAAGACTTCTGGAAAGTAAGAGCTGCTCTTCAGCCTTTGCAAAAGAGGTTCATAGATAGAGCAACTACTTTCCAGGAATTTTTCCTCACATCACAGGGAAATAAGAAGGGGAGTGTATTTGCTCAATAGTCTAAAGAGAAGGCCAAAGAGAAGCCACGAAGGAGACAATGAATACATCATCCAGGCCATCCAGAAGTAAGCAGTTTATCTGATTCTTAGTCCTATCCTCTCAGCAGGCTTATATGTATATAAGTCATCAACTAAAATGCAGGAATATACACTAGCCCAAGCTTCAGACTTTGCTAGTCAAACATTCTTACTTTTACATTGTGTTAGGCTCTTGCTTCTTTAGCTTCTTGGACCAAAATTCTATACTTAAAACCAACACACTCATGAAGACTATTCCATGTTTCAGTCTTTCATTTTTTCCAAGAAGGTGTTGACATCTATTCCTACTGGAATACATAACCTGGGGAAAAAAAGAAAGAAAAAAAAAAGCTCCAGTAATTTATTTAGCTCATTTAGTAATAATGTTTTTAAAAGATAAAATAATTAAAAAGAAAAAGAAATAAAGTATAATGTGTCACATCTAAATATTTTTATTACATTTTAATAAATATTAAAATAGAAAATAGAAATATAGAATATATAGAAATAGAAAATAAGAGTATTTCCAAACTTCTATGGCTTTTTACTCTTTTAGAGACTAAAATTAAAACATATACTTTACATGTTGTTTCATGTCTACAGCAAGAAAAAGGCAAAAACAGAACACCTCAATTTATTATCATGCCTGCTTATTTAAAGTTAGACTATTTTCATCTAGATTTATATAGGAAGACATTCAGGGAGAAATAACTTGCACAACTGAAAATTAATCTCTTTAGGCAAATAGAAAGGCATAGCTGAAATTATTTGACGTAAACAGAGCTGAAAACCTCATAAAAATTAGTGCACTCAAAAAATTTTCTGAAACTGCTATTTTTTTTTCCATTCTATAGTACTGCCATATGGAACTTTCATTTCACATTAAAAAAATGCTCAAATTAAATTAATGCAATATCTCTAACCAGATTCCTCTTACAAATATTAAAGATTAAACCGCCTCTTCTGGCTAAATTTAATAGTGAACCGAATGGCAGTAATGAAGTTTTATGTGGATGGAGAAGTAAAAAAATTAAGACGGGGGATGAAGGAAGTATGTCATCAATGGAAAAAATGCAGGAGATATTTCATGACTGCTTGGTTTAGTCCCAGCTAAAGCTCTGCATTTTCCACCTTCTCAAGATAAAAATTATATCCACATGTATTTTATACCACCAGGGGAATCCTCTTTAAATTTAGCTGGAATTCTATTAAATATGTAAGTTGACAGTCATTCTATTCATTATGCTGCACTGAGTTAAACCTGTCACCAGGGAAAAATTTAGAACTCTGCTCTGGATTTATACTTCTGTAACTGAGAGAAGATTTTTGGCCCACAGACTTTTAGTATGTTTCAGTCAACCACTTCACATAGCTCCTCAAAGTTCTTTTAGATATAGAATAAGCTCAATGTTTTCTAAAGATACTTTTTTTACATATATTCAGAGGTTCTATAAATTAATTAACAACGGATACTCAGAATAATGACCCATCTGTTTCTCTTTCACTGATCTGGGAGTCACATTTATGGTTTGTCAATGGGCTCATTAACAGGCTGGTTAATGGATTACCTGAAGACTACATCCTTATTTCTTTTTTTGTTATTAATTTAAGGATTCATATTTTGATAGCAATAATAATAATTTAAAAGGTAACATTCATTTAAATTTGAAAGAATTTGGAGTAAAACCTAAAATGTGGAAATTATGTGGAAAAAAAAAAAGGAAATATCTTCTTTCAGCATCATAATAAAACAAGTAGGAACTGCAATTTAGTAAGGGTTTTAAAAAATTAAAATATATTTTCTGTGGAAGAAGGAACATCTAAAAAATTAAGAGGCAAAACAGTAAAAAATCCAAACGCCCACCTCCAGTGTTCTTTATAAAGAAAATACAAGTCCAGAGTTAAGAAGGGGTTTTAACTAATACTACAAAAAACTGAAGTGTAATCTATAACTTCTTAGGCTATTAAAACCAGCACAATTGGTAAACTGTTCTATAATTCTGATTTGAATTGTAGGGCTGAAGAAAGTTTTTTATAAATTTTACAGCCTTTTCTCACAAGTGACCGTGCATTTATGTGTGTTAAAATGTGGATAAAAGGTACAGAAATATGCTCCAGCAGCATGAGTTCCCTTATCCTACTAGAATAAGGCTAAAAAAGAACAGAATATGTCTTTCCTTTACCGTTGATACTGCACTAATTCTAGAAAATTGAGAGTTGTATTTTTCATTTTTTTAGATAACAGTAGAATTGAATTCATATAAGCTTTTATATTTGCAAACATCAGTTTCAATGTATTACTTTTGTTTTTCGTATTTCTTTTTACCATAGAATTTGATGATCTAGATTTAACCGAATAATAGTGTGATTTAACATGGAATTGCATATAACTGCTTAGGTTTGTCATCTTGGTTTTCCTTATACGAGCACCCAAAAAAGCAAGCAAGAATGGTAAATTAATATTTTTAAAGATAACTTGTTTATCAGTTTATTTCTCAATGCTGACACTATTTAATCAAGTACAGTATAGTAATAGCAATAATGGCAATAGTAAACAATGATAGAAAATAAGTAGTATGGAACACTTACAGGAATAGACTTTACAAACAACGTACAGGTGTAAATAGCAGATTGTGTCATAAATGCACACTAATTTGTAGGTTTTCTAGAACCTGTAAAAGCTGTCATATTGGTCATTGCCTATGGTTTCTCTTTTTATTTAACTGCTGGTATCATTGCTTAACAATTACAAGAGTTTTCTGCAGCAAACTTAGTAGCCTCCTTTTTTTTTTTTTGTTAAATAAGGATGTTAATGCATTCAAAATTAAGATACCTAAATGTTAAGCTCCGCATGAAGGTGCATACATGTAAATTAGGTGTGAAAGTTCCAACGTTTCAGTCATTTTGCACACCTTGACATCCAGGTGTCTTTCCAGATTCGTACAGGGACCTAGGCTTGTAAAAACAATCTTGGCTTACATCACTAAAGATAATTCCAGTAAGACAAGAGATGTATTTACAGTATACAAGGAACTTGACATCCATGTTTATGAAATATGAACTGAAACTGGACTGAAGGTGGCTACTGTAAAAATCGAGGAAATTAACAGATTTATGGGAAGAAATTAAAAGTTTTGCTTTCTTAACCTATCAAAATGAAAGCCAGGAGGAGCCACTTTGAACAAATATATGCATTCTACAGATGACCATGATGAAAAGAGAAAAAAATTCTTCTCTGACCTTGAAGAGGAAAAAATGTGGTTGGTCCCTTTAGAGAACCAATACAGCATGATGAATGACATAGCTGTTTGAGAGACACAAAAAATCATATTTCACTCCTAATAGACACAAGGTCCTTTTTAAGTATTGATGTAATACTGCTTACATGGTACATGCTGGGCAGACATGACTTGCTGCGCCCAAGTTCTGCATATACATAAAACTCAGTGACAGTGTTAATGAGATGCAGAGCTCAAGTTTATAAATTTTACTGGGGGAAATGATTTATTAAATCAAGGAGGTTTTTTGCTTAGATTTGTCTTGGTTTTTTCTGTGTTATCAGACCTATAGTCTTTGGTTATCTCAGAAGTTAAGCAAAGCAAATTCACATACACTGAGAGAGAAGGCAAAGCAAACTTATTTCAGAACATATCAGGAAATAGAATATATTCAGAATATGCCAGGTATATTCACAATATATCAGGAAAACATAATCATAGCGCTTCCTTGTGGTTTAACCCTGGCCAGCAACTAAGCCCCACCCAACCACTTGCTCACTCGCCCCTGGTGGTATGGGGAAGAGTATCAGAAGGGTAAAAGCGAGACAACTCGTGAGTTGAGATAAAGACAGTTTAATAGGTAAAGCAAAAGCTGCACATGCAAGCAAAGCAAAACAAGGAATTAATTCACTACTTCCTATCAGCAGGCAGGTGTTCAGCCATCTCCAGGAAAGCAGGGCTCCATCATGTGTAACGGTGACTTGGGAAGACAAATGTCATAATTATCAATGTCCCCACTTCCTCTTTCTTCCCCCAGCTTTTATTGCTAAGCATGATGTCATATGGTTTGGGATAACCATTTGGTCAGTTGGGGTCAGCTGTCCAGACTGTTTCCCCTCCCAGCTTCTTGTGAAACCCCAGCCTACACTTTGGCATGGCGGTGTAAGAAGCAGAAAAGGCCTTGACTCTGTGTAAGCACTGCTCAGCAATAATGAAAAAATCCTTGTATTATAAGTACTGCTTTGGTCACAATTCAAAGCATAGCCCCATACTAGCTACTGCAGACAAAATCAGTACAGGGTTGAGTAAAGAACAGAGTTTAGCTCATCATAGTTAGACAGACATTAATCCCTCTAACACAAAAGAACAGTTGTGCTAATACTGAAAGGATAAGGATGTATTAATAAAGAAATATTTTAATAAACAATCAGATAGATTACCTGTTCCTGGATTTCTATTAGGGTAAGTCAAGTTTAAACTAGAAAAGAATGGCAAATCTTTACCAGAGATGACTTCTGATACTGGAAAATTTTATTAAAGGTATAGTGGATTATTATTAATGAACCTTATTAAAAGCAAAGTTATTATACATGTTGGGTTTATTTGCCTGTTTGCTTGTTTTCCTGAAAGACATGTTCTAGTCCAAAGAAGTTCAATACAGGGAAGTACTAATTCTGTGTCATATGGAGGATCAGGCTAAGAAGATATAATCATTCCACCTGGCCTGCAAATCTATAAATCTATAGATCTATAAATCTATAAAGGTTATGTTGAGTGCATTGAGTATTTTATGCTGGGGAATGCCACCTAGCAAAATATGGACTGATAATAAATATATACATTTGGGAGATCTTAGAAAAACATTATCGGCAGAAGGTTGCCATAGAAGACAGAAATTTGTAAACATAATCACAGCATAAGATATTCAGGCATTGAAGGAAGACCCAGACATAGTAGTAGTAAATTTGTAACATGACATGATACGGTTTGGTATTGTATTTGATAGTCACATACAGTATAATGAAGGTAGCGATGTGTTTATTTCTGCCACTTTTATATAGCTTTTTCAAAAATTACTTGTACTTTATCTCTAATAAGATTTATCTAAATTCCTATCAAATTTTATTACTAATTAATTTTGGGGAATCTTCCTTGAAATTAGGAAATAATTCTTCAATGTTAGTAAGTAAAATAGTATCCAAAAACTGACATAGAAAGTACTGACACTTTAGGAAAAAAAATGTCTTTCAGTGACTGGCTATGCACTGAGAAGTTCTGAAATATTTCCTTCTCATAAGAATTCTTTCATTATAATTCTGAAACAAAATGTATTTTCAGAAGCTACCTTTTTATATATTCTGTGTTAATGCATAAATGTATAAAAACTCCACAAATAAACGTTCTCATTCTGATGCAATCTCATCTGAAATTCTTTGAGATGACAGCAGCACTAGTTTGAACCCATAGAAATAACAAACAGCTTCCAGCAAGTGCTAAGCAATAAGCTGATTATTATAATCATGTCTTAGGGTTTCAGGAGAAGCTATGCAGTCTATGTGTTCTGATATGATGTGCTTTGAAACAGTAGCTATTTAGACTTAGCATGTGAACAACTATGACTGTCTATCACATCACATTATTAACTATTGTGTTCTATTAGTGTTGCTCAATCACATCAAATTATTGTTGCATTACAGCATGATGATATTAAGGCTTTTAGCATCCTGGTAATAAAGCAGGGAGCATTTAAATAGTAAAATATTGCACAGAAATATTTTTGAACTTGCCATAAGAACAAGTACTGGAAAAATGTGCACCTCTTATTTTTTCACTGACTACATTGAACACGTAAAAGGGATTTGAATTCTTCTGGGGTTTGAATGTTTTTTAAAGAAATGCCAAGAAGTAAATAAAGACCACCTGTACCCTCATAGATAGTGGAAAACTTATTGAGGCACATTGCAGCAGAACTGGTTTCCCCTCCATCTGAAATGGATGGGACAGTGGCAGTGAAAGATGCTATTACTATATGAATCAATGAGATGTACTTTGAGAGAATTTCATTGCAAAGATAAATACTAAAGCTCAAGGAAAAAAAAACTAGCAAAAACAGCGCAGCAGATGTAACAGTCAAGGAATTATGTTTCCATGGAAATATCTAGATATTGAGAGAAAAAATATACACGCACACACACCCAAAAAAGAAACAATGAGAAATAATGCTAAGAGCTATTGTAGGAAATAGAAACTGAATCAACATTCATTAAGAACTGAGGTATCTATTACTTTTAAAAATAATTTGAGGAAATATTATAGAACATAAAAATGACATTTTTATAAATATTTAATCATCTTACAAATATAATAGAGTATTGCATTTCCTAACAAGGTTTTTTTGGGGATGATTTATAAAGCCTATAGAAAAACAATAGCAGTCTATTAAATTTTACACTTTTTCTAGAATAATTTCTTCAGAACTGTAACAAACTTCAATAAATCCTCTTGGCTTTAATGAAAGTCTGTACAATTTTTCATTAAAGCTTTCATATGTGGATATGCTAAAGAGTTCTCAGAATCATTGAAATACTATGTGTTTTGAAAATGTTGACTCTTAGATTAGACTCAGCAGCAGAACTTGCACAAACTATATAGAGGACTTAGGTGTAAAGGAAAGCAAAATTTCATCCAGATCAATGGAAATTTGACCCAGATCTACTTTTCTATGTAAATTTTGTCTATCTCCTACAGGTGCCACTTGCAAACAGATGACGGAAATGTAATGCACTTGTTCATACAGGTAATTCGTTCACTAATTTGCTGCTCACAAATATGAAGAATTTCATTCAAAGCACTGCATCCTTCACAGAAACAGAAAAGAAACATAGTTTTCCATACTTCTCTTTACTCACACAATTTCATGTTACTTTTTATAAAGGTTATTATGACCTTTCAGTTCACATAAAAAAACCCCAAAGCAACAAAAAACATAATTCCCTTTGGTTAAGCTGAAAGTTTCTGATTCATTTCAGATCACTTGAAAAAGAGACTATGAATGAGATTAATGATCACTTTTGGTCTTTGAAAGAAAACTAGCTTCTGTATAAGACAGTAAATTGTTTGTATGATATAATGGACTGGGGAAAAAAGTAATTATAGGTTTCTTATCCTTTAGCAGAGCCACTCTCAGTCCTGCTCTCAAAGGAACAGGGGAGACACCACCAGTGAATTTGAACATCTCTTAGCTGCTTTTTGCAACCTAGCTTTTAAAAAATAGCCAGTAATTGCATATTGCTGATTAATATTCTTTGAAGGTTTTTTTTGTTCCTTCCTTTAATCAGTATGCTTGCACAGCACTGCCTCTGATTCATATTTTTTCTAGAGAAAGCCAAAAGCACATAGAGTAAAAATGCTGTCTAGAGAAAATGAAAAAAGAATAGGATTTATCTCACCTAACTTCAGGTCTCCAGAAATCACTCTTCTAGTTATTCAGTTTTCTTCTACAGTTAATGGAGAAACATAATAACCCTTCAGGGAATTAATTCCTCCACCTTCACGTTACAAGGATTAACAGCTTGATGGAGATGCCTCTCTCTCCACTACCAGTGGAAGCAGCTACCATCAGTAACTTATAGACACCTGACTTTTATGTGGCTAAAATTAGAATCCTATCATAGGCAACAGTAAGCATGTGTTTGAAATATTTTTATTCTTCAGATCTGTGGTGCCTGAATTTTGACTGCACATGGTGCCTCTCAGAAGCTAAAATATGGAACCACTTCTTAAAGGTAAGCTCATACAAGAAAGATCAGCCATGATAGACTTCAGCTGTATTTTGTAACAGTCAAAAGGCAAACAAAACCCAACAAAAGTTTCCTTTGTGTTTCAAAGTTGGTGGTATAATTAAACATCTAAGTCAATCACTAGGTGTTTTGCTTTGCAAACTTAAGAGCTGATAGTGTAATGTACTGAACAACTCTCTATAGTAAAATTCAAAAGGATGAGCTAGCCCATGATTTTGATTTTCAGTTTGTCCATCTGATTAATACAGAAGGCATTTAACTAGTTTGAAGTCTCTTTCAGACATCTGAAATGTCATAATAAAACAAAATGTCTTTCCTGGACAAATTAAAATATTTCATTTTTCCTACCAGTAAATGACCAAAAGGAAAAGAAAATCAAAACCACCTGATGCATATGATAAAAATCTGAAAGATTCTGATTTTCTAAATATATCATCAAGAAAAGAGAAATCTAAAGGAAAGAAGCTTGGTACCTAACCTGAGGATTTTGCTGATACTATGTCTTATTTGGGGGCCCTCTAAGACTTCAATAACCTTTTATCAGAAAAGAAATACCTACCATGAGATGTAAAAAATGGTGTGTGAAAAGGAAAAGACAACATACTGTGTAGCTCAGAGGTGCCAGAAATAGTCTTCAAACACAGATACCACTTGATATATTGCTTATATCCTAAACAGAACATCTTGTGCAGTGAAAGAAAGAAAAAGAATTAAGCCAAATTGTTGTATGATTGTAATTTAATACACATTGTATACATTCTGTGAAATATTTTTAGGTATAGATTAGGAAATCCATACGGCCCGAAGTATTTACTGTCAGAAGACACACAAATATTTGACAAAGCAATTTATAGACTACAGATGCAGCCAAAAGAAGGTAAATGTGAGACTACAGAGAAAGTCACTGTATTGGGTGTAGGTGTCAAGGTTTTGGCAGTGAGGGGCTTCAGAGGTAGCTTCTGTGAGGAGAGAACACAGGCTGCCCTGTGCCCTGGACACCAACAGTTCTATCTGGCTCCAGGAGACCCACCCCAGGACACAGCTGAGCCCCCCTCAACCAAGATGGTGGTGCTTCTGGGAAATTGTACTTAGGAAAAGGCAAAATACTTCCAGGGAGGCAGAAGTGAGAGGAAAATTAAAAAAAAAAAAAAAAAAAAAAAAGTGTGAGAAACAGCCCTGTAGACACTAAGGTAAGAGATGAAGGAGAGGGAAGAGGTGTTCCTGCAGCCTGCATCTTGTGGAGAGGACCACATCAACGCAGATACCCACACTGCAGCCCATGGAAGTTCCCACACCAGAGCAGGTGGGTACATCCTAAAGGAACTTCAGCCCATGGAGAGGACTCATGCTGGAACAGAGGAAAATTTTTATGATGATGGAGTAGCAGAGCTGAAGTGTTGTGGACTGACCACAATACCCCATTCCCTGTGATCCCTGTGCCACTCTGGCTAAGGCTAGGTAGAGGAGTCAGGAGTGAAGGAATGAAGTGGAGCCTGGGAAAAGGGGATGAGTAGGGGAAAGTGCTTTAATTTTTGTCTTTGTTCCTCACCATACAACTCTATCTTATTTGGCAATAAAACAATTTCCCCAAGTCAACTGTTTTGCCTATGACAGCAATTGGTAAGTGATCTCCCATTCTGTATCTTTACCCTTGGTCTTTTCCATGATATTTTCTCTCTTTGTCCTGTTGAGGAGAGGAGGTGAGAAAGTGGCTGGCTGAGGGTCTGGCAGCCAGCCAAGGTCAATCCACCACAGCTATTCAAAGAATTGATTGATCATATCTTTTCTTTAGAAAAAAATATAAATATTATCCCACAGAGAGCTGGTTTCAGATAAAAGTTTCACATTTAGTTGAAGAATAATAAATGATTCTCTCTTAAACACTTTTGATTTAAGGGTTGATAACACAATAACCCTACTGTCTCCTCATTTATCTTTTTATGGATAATCTCATTGCCTGGCTATTTCTGGCATTTCTGGGGTTTTTGTTGTTGTTGTTTCTTTGTTTGTATGTTATTTGGGGTTTTTCCCCCCATCATCTGAATTACTATGTTCTTCAAATACAGACTTTTAAAACCATATATTCAGAGATATTTTCCTGACATTGTATTCATTCTTCATCAAAACACTTTTCTGTAACATCTAATTGCTAGAGTTTTTTTGGGGTGTTTTGTTTTGTTTTGTTTTGTTTTTTACCCTGGCATTGTCAATTTGTTCTGTTGACAATAACTTTTATTCCCTGACTTCAAAACTAGAATAATGACAATAATAACAATTATAATTTTTAAAATAATTTTAGAGATCTTGTCAAGAACATGGCAACAGACAAAAAAGGTAAATATTTAATGAAACAGGTAAGAAAACAAATGGTCTATTGTAAGATCTAAATGAAAGACTGAGAACAGTCTAATAAAGAAACAGATTAGATGAAAAAGATTGGAGGTGTTTGTTGCACTTCTGTAAATACCACAGTAGCATGGAATGGGGTTCCTTATCAGCTTAACCCAAGAAAAGTCGCAACCTTAAGGAGATCTTGGTTTTGAAGAATTAATTTTATGTAGAATTCCAAAGAACATCTACAAGGGTAGGAGGGTGACATGGACGAGACTCAGCTTCCTCAGTATTACTTCCAGAACATCATTCTGTGTTGCCCTAGGCTATCTGAAACATCCACTCATGGCTGGTGCAGCAGAGAGAAACTAAAGACAGGGCATGAGACAGAATGTGAGACAGAACCTAAAGGAGATCCAAGCCTTGTGGAGCAGCAGCTGGGGGACTCACAGTACATCTTTACTTTTTAAATTAATCACATTAAATGTAACTTCTGTTGATAAAATAAGAGACAATTAGCAGCAAACTGTAGCTGATTTTCACTATGAGAGGATAGTCTGTCTTAAGTCAGTATCAACTTTAAGCTTTGAAGTGCTAGACACAAGGCAAAGCAAGGCCATGGACAGAGTTGAAAGCAATTTAATCTCTGAAAGAGGATTTGTACAATCTTGGTAAAACTTAAACAATTTGCTACAGGAATGGGTCTGGAAACAATTACGTGTGAAGTTAAGTCCATCACAAAGTTGTAAGGTCACGTGGAAAGTCAACAGTTAACCTTAGTGACCTTACCATTCTGCAGAAAAAAAATGCAAATTTAGCCACAATTTTTACAGTCCCAACTATTATAGTCTTATTTAAATGTGATCTATATATCATTTATCAATGAACAGCTAAACAGGGTTTCCTGATGCTTAATATTTTCTAGTTTGGTTTTTTTTGTCTTTTGACTGCAATTACATACCTCTCAGAGAACAAGTACTTCAAAAAAAACCCCCTGTCTATCAATGTATGGATCCCTAGTGGTAGAAAGCATATTATTAAAGGTGTGAGGCAGATGTCAAACTAAGGTGGAATAGTTAATCATGTTATTTGTCCACCTGCCTCATTTCTACAGAAATATTTCTAACAAGAATATCACTCATGATTCTGTGCACTTTTCTGGCAGAAGTGCAAATGGTCCTGAATTAGGTATGAAACTTAGGAACCTATGCCAAATTCCCCTCCACCACACAAAGGCCTTTCTTTTTTTTTAATACTGAAGAATCAAAAGGGTGATAAATTGGCAATGACATTGTCTGCCTTACTGTTGTACTTCTTCCTCCTCTGTCATTTTCAGCAACACTGAAATTCTTTAAAGATATAGTTTTGTGAGTGTAAACAGCTACTGAATTAGTATAGATTTACTCAAACAAACATATACCAATTTTTATATAGGGGTCTACTAACAAAAAATGCAGCCATGAAATGCTAGTAATACCTAATATTAATAAATAAGAACAGAGGGACAATTTACATATTTTATGTTTCTTCCGTAATTTCACTATGTACACCTTTAGCTATCCATATATTCCCTTAAATACTTATCACATTACTTTTATGGAGATAGTCTTTATAAATTATCTTGTTATTTTACAATAAAGACTGATTTCCTAAATTAAATTTACTGTGGGATTTCTTTTTGGTTTTGTTGCTACTGTCTTTAATACAACATGTTGACCTCGGTAGAAATGAAGCAACTGTGATATGAAAAAAAGAATCATAAATGAATCCTGGCATTATGCAACACTGATGTGGAGAGGAGAAAAAAATTAAATAAAAAGTCTTAACCCTCACCTTTTTAGTTTCTGCTAAAACTGCCTGATATCTTATACAGTTTTGTGACTGACATGGAACCTCATTTTGATCAATGCTGTTCAGCCTATGTTCAATATTCCATGGCAGAAGGCCATGAGGCAAGACGTACCCAGTTTTGATTTAGTTGAACAAAGGTTCATGGTGGATCAGAACTTAGATTTCTTCTCATTAGAAAAACCCTGAGAAATTTTTTTTTTCATTTCACTTTATTAAAATACTAATAATAGAAGGCTAGTATTTCTTCTCTGGTCTCATTCACAGCTAGAAATTCTGCAATATAGCTTTTCTATCAGTGTTTCATCATTTTTGGATCTTGGTTGCAGATATCATCCTTAAAAGGAAATTAAAAGCAAAGACAAAGAATTAAGAATCTTCCAACTGCCTACTGATTCAGAATGAAGTTGTGGTTCAATCTTTGTTTACCCTTTTGCATTATATTGTATCCAGCATTGAAAAGAAACTTCTGTGCACTTTCAATTTTTAAATGTACTCACAGTATGGTCACTTAGGAAAGGATTAATCTCTTATCTTGAGTTGCCTCAGAGGCAGCCATCTAGGTTCTGTCTTCAGTCAGTGGAAAAAGCTAGAAACCACTAAGAAGATATCGATCTTATTCTGTGCTCTGATTCACTTTCTAATTTAATTCATAATTGATCTGAATTAGATGAGCTAAATCTTGGATCGCTGGTTGCTGTGGTATACAGTTAACACATTTAGCTATATCTATGTCTGCAATCTCAGACTTTGAAAACAAATTGCTTAAATCCCTACTTAGGCACCTGATTTCAAAAGCATTGCTTGGATGTTCAAGTTTCTGAAATATGTCCTAAGATTTTCTAGGGGTCTGAATATAATTGTATACTAGAACATGCACAGGTACCCAGATCTGAAAATCTCTGCTCTGAAATTGTGGCCTGAAAACTCTTTTTATGATGTTGGAATAAACACAACAGCTAAAAGTTGTTGCATGCTAATTCAGATGCACATAGCTCATGAAAAGAAAACAGATTAATTAAAAAAAAAAAAAAAAAAAAGCTTAGGAAGCACAGTCTTTGAGAATTCTGAATTATGTTTGTATCACTACCAAACTCCAGGGAAAAAATTATCAAAAATACCAACAGAAGAGTAACAGATGGGGCAAGCTGGCCTGCAAAAACCCCTACCTCTATCACAGTGACTCTTAAAATTACGCCAGTCCTGAAGATGAATTTATGCCAAAGTTTTAGCTGCTGCCAAGCAATGTACCTATTCTGAAGTGAGTTAGGTACTCATGGAAAACTGTCATGTCTACTATGACTCTTCTACCTCGCATGAGTGTTTTACAGTTCCATCAGGTTCCATCACCTGGAGTACTGTGTCCAGTTCTGGGCTCCCCAGTTCAAAAAAGATGAGGAACTCCTAGAAAGACTTCAGAGGAGAGCAACTAGGATGATAAAAGGACTGGAGCATCTCCCCTATGAGGAAAGGCTGAGAGAGTTGGGCTTGTTCAGCCTGAAGAAGATAAGACTGAGAGAGGACCTCATCAACACATACAAATATCTTAAGGGTGGATGTCACAAGGATGGAGCCAGACTCTTCGCAGTGGTGCCCAGTGACAGGACCAGGGGCAATGGGTACAAACTGAAACATACGAGGTTTCAGTTGAATATGAGGAAGAACTTCTTCACTTTGAGGGTGACAGAGCACTGGAACAGGCTGCCCAGGGAGGGTGTGGAGTCTCCTTTTCTGGAGATATTCAAAGCCCACCTGGACGAAGTCCTGTGTAACATGCTCTAGGAGAACCTGCTTTAGCAGGGGGGTTGGACTAGATGATCTCCCGAGGTCCCTTCCAACCCTTGCAATTCTGTGATTCTGTGAATGTTTCTGAAGATGCCAAGAATTTGAGTAATAAAGGCTATACATAGCTTCTGGATATAAAATGGGAAATTTCCAAAGGAAGAAAAGGTGGAAGCCTTTCAGGTAGCTGTAGAAAGTGATAAGGTCTCCCCTCAGCCTCCTCTTCTCCAGACTAAACAACCCCAGTTTCCTCAGTCACTCCTCATAAGACTTGTGCTCCAGACCCCTCACCAGCTCTGTTGCCCTTCTCTGGACACCCTCCAGCACCTCAATGTCTTCCTTGTTGTGAGGGGCCCAAAACTGAACACAGTATTTGAGGTGCAGCCTCACCAATGCTGAGTACAAAGGAAGGATGACTTCCCCAGTTCTGCTGGCCACACTATTCCTGATACAAGCCAGGATGCTGTTGGTCCTCTTGGCCACCTAAGAACACTGCTGGCTCATATTCAGTTGTCAACCAATACCACCAGGTCCCTCTCCGCCAAGAGATACTCTTGTTCACATTGGAATTCTTTCTTTCTGTGTATTTAAAAGAATAGTAACTTTCTCAAGATATTTGTTTCCAAATATAAAAACAAAATTCCTACACAGAAACACATAGGGATCTCTCTGCCAGTGAAAGCACTAGGTGTTGTGAAAAAAATTTGTTAAAATCTTACTTACTCAGAAAATATATGTACAGTTTATATCTTCTGTGGGAGTCCTGACTCCTGTGAAAGGAAGGCCATTGATCCATTTAAGGGTCTAGATGATTTGGTATAAACTGAAGGTAGGTCTGGGTTTTGTTATGGGTATAGTCCTGATCCCTGATTGTTCAGAATGGGGGACCTGTGTACTGGCTTGAGTTTCTTTCCAGTAGGAACGATAAGACAGAGAGCAATGCCGTGTACCTGAATCTTGTTCCAGCACAGATTCAAGGTAGAGCCATAATATCTGTCTATCCTGGGACAGATGTGGGATCTGGAGCACCATCAGGATCTCCTCCACTTCTTGGAAGTATACATTAAGATTTTGAGACTTCAGAGGCAAGTAATAAAATTTTATGACCTTGTCTATTTAAATTTCCTAGGAGACACTGCAGTTAAAAGTGTTGGGCATTAACTGCATACGCACATCTTCACTAAACAGGAATTAAATTACTTAAAAGGGAAATATCTTAGTAATATCTTCCTATCGGAACTCTGAATATGAATGTGCTCTAATTCTTTGGCTAATAGGTTCCATAACTAGGACTAGAGATTTATCATTTCAAGGTTAAAATTTCTTAGAAAAGGAGATTATACACACAAAATTAAAATGTCCTGATTGAATTCAAATATAAAGCAAGTGAGAGTCCTATTGGCAGAGCTTAATAAGTACGATTACTCTTTTAGTAGCCTAAGTAAATAACTTACCTTATCATAAATAGGAGTGAGAATGCATCCTGGAATATTTGCCTCTTTTTATCCTCCTTCACTTTAGGTAGTTTACTGAGAAATCCACAAATATATTCATACAGCATGGATGCTTATCCCACTGCCCAAATTAGTAATCTCCTCAATAGAATAAATGGACTATGAAATATTTTACCAGAAGAACACAGGCGAGCCCCCCTTGCCTTCTGGCACTTGGGTGCTCTAAAAATGTGAGGGTAAATGTGAACTTCTAAGTACTTAATCACTCTATATTGAAGCTCCAGGAAGTTTTAGAGAAGAGAAACAGACATAATCCACCCAGATAAAAAAACAGAAGGCTGAAGAGGGAAACCTTTGCTGCATATATGTGCAGCAAGGAATATTAAAAAATACTTACTCATTTTGACTAAAACATCTAAACTGTATCTTTCTGCACTACATTTCTGTCATGTGTGGGTGGTCTTGGGAGTGGCAGGTGTTCCAGCAGATTTTACGTGTACTGAAATTGGTTCCTCTGTATAATAACAAGGAATTTACCAAGAGCATTTGGATTTGAATAAAGATGTAGTAAGCAGGCCAGCATCAAATCTAAATGAAGTGCAAGCAAGATACAATACATATGAGAAAGAATTAATTACAGGAAGAAACGAAGAAAAAAAAAAGAAGCTTGTCTCATTTACATTATGGTTTAGAAGATATATCAATCTCACTCATCAGTTTATGAAACAATCACTACATGTGAACAATTTGAGACTGGAGTAGAAATGAAAAGATTTCTTCATACTTATGCATTGTCCATTTTTTTTCTTTTTAAATCTTCCTTCAAAGCATCCGTGATAGTCCAGTAAAGAGCAGGTGCAACATTAAGTCCTTTAAGTTGTATGGAGTATTAATTTCTTAAACTAATTAATTCAGTAGTTAAAACTAAGTATCTAGTACAATGAGACACTGTAAGAAATCTATAGTACCTGCACAAGGTTGGCAGATTTGACACAGAACCTACAGGAGAACCACAGTCATCTGGGGCACCAGGTGGAAGGCATGTAAAATAACTTACAGCCTCTCAAATCACACTAAAAAATCTTTGTTTAAGGTTTAAGATACTTATGTGCAAAGGTGTCTAAGATTTTGTTATAGTTCAGTGGAGAGCTAAGGGACGAGTCAGTTACCTAAATGGAAACAACCCCATGAAAAGGTGTCTCAGGGTATCCTATGTGGCTTTCTGGCTGCTGGTCTGTAGAGTGCAGATCTCCCTGGATCATACCTGCTGGCCCTCTGCAGATTTCCCAGGCACCCCAAGACATCACAAATAACACTAAAAGCCTATATTTAAACAAGTGGAACAAGCTGCTTCTCAGTACTGGCAGTGTAGACTAGAGAGCAATCCAGCTCATCTGGCAAGAAGTATTTACATCAGAACAAGAGAACAGCCCTCAGAATCAACAATCATATTAGCTGGATTGCACCTGATTATAATAGCAGTTTAGGTGAATTAATGGTTGGTTTAGTAACCTTTTGTTATTTATTTTGGGAGAAAATGAAGAATAAGCAAGATAAAATAAAAATATATACTAAATTTAATTCACTTATGGCTTAAAGATGCAGAGCTCAGATTGTCTTTAATGGAATGAGCTAGGTCATGCCAAGATCATACACACAGATTTTGACATATGCAACTTTGTGATGAAGGAAAACTAGGAATCTAGAGTAAGAATAAAGATGAATACATACCTGGGGGCAAAATAGGGTGGTCTATACAGCCAGTCTATACAGTTTGTATCACAAACCTGCTTAGCAAGTTTTTTGATGGTACACCAAGAATCTGAAAAGGAGATTTGCTGTGGTCCTAAGCAATTTATACGGGAACTAAAAAAACCCAAAAAACATTAACGTGTACAAATACACTTACCAGAAGTGCATTCAGTGTCATCTTCTGTATTTTAGCAAGCTATCAATGGATCCAATCCAATTACTAGATGCGCAGAGTCTGTACAGATAAACAACATGCCTGTGAAAACTGCTTTCTAAATGAGGTATCTATCCTACTGTTGTCACAGATAGGCTGTGTATCTATACATTTACTGGACAAATCCTTGAATTTTCATATCTTTTTTTGCACTTTCTCATTTCCACATCTTTTGAAATAATGGCATGCAAAGAGAGAAGGGCAGTCAAGGTCTGGGTGCACATTATGTATTAAAATGGCATAATGATGTTCTTACTAGTAATTCCCAACTTCCAGTTTTTTGGTTTTGTTTTTATTTTCTGGTAAGATATGAGCTAATATTACTATCCATTATAAATTCAAGATCTTGCTCTCCAGTTACAGTGGTCAGCTCAGAGCCCATTAGTTACTTCATAAGATACATAAATAAAGTAGTGGGAAATGAAAAATCTAGGCCAGATCAAGTCACTCATACAAAGGTGATTACTACATATGAATGAACAGCTAAAGAAGACCTGACTCAAAGTTTCTCAGCTGTGCAAGCAAAAATTAATTTTACTGCACCAAAAGGAGCAGAAGCCAGGTTGTTTCTGAAGACCATTGAGATAAAAAGGGAAAAAGCAAAGGAAAAGGCAAGGGAAGGGCAAGGGCAAGGGCAAGGGCAAGGGCAAGGGCAAGGGCAAGGGCAGGGCAAGGACAGGCAGGGCAGGGCAGGGCAGGGCAGGGCAGGGCAGGGCAGGGCAGGGAAGGGAAGGGAAGGGAAGGGAAGGGAAGGGAAGGGAAGGGAAGGGAAGGGAAGGGAAGGGAAATAGGACAAAAAGTTGAGACAGACCCCTGGGCCCCTGAAGAGCAGGATTATATAAGAGCTATCAGCAGGGTAAAACATCAGAAGGCCCTTTACTCTCTTTTCTTCTTTTATTCTGTTGTTTTTTTTTTTTTCCTTTCAACAGTAGCAACCACTGTTCAGTCCCACACTTTCATGGGCAGCAACTGCAACTTCTTTTGCTTTCATACGGGTGAAGTAAACAACTGGTTTGTGTTCACTTTGTTACCCTGGCAGTCTGCTGCCCTAACTAACTGTCTGACATTTCTCATGCTTGAAGCCAATGCTGGATGAATACAGCACAGGATAAGTGTCCTGGTTTCAGCTGGGATGGAGTTAATTTTCTTCATAGTAGCTAGCATAGTGCTGTGTTTTGGATTTAGTACTAGAAGAATGTTGATAACACCCTGATGTTTTAGTTGTTGCTGGGTAGTGCTTAGACTGGCCAAGGACTTCTCAACTCTCAGCTCTGCCAGGCGCACAAGAAGCTGGGAGGGGACACAGCTGGGACAGCTGACCCCAACTGACCAAATGGTTATCCCAAACCATATGACATCATGCTTAGCAATAAAAGCTGGGGGAAGAAAGGAAGTGGGGACACTGATAGTTATGACATTTGTCTTCCCAAGTCACCGTTACACATGATGGAGCCCTGCTTTCCTGGAGATGGCTGAACACCTGCTTGCCCATGGGAAGTGGTGAATGAATTCCTTGCTTTGCTTTGTTTGTGCGCGGCTTTTGCTTTACCTATTAAACTGTCTTTATCTCAACCCACAAGCTTTCTCACTTTTACTCTTCTGATTCTCTTCCCCGCCCCATCATGGGGGGAGTGAGTGAGCGGCTGCGTGGTGCTTAGTTGCCAGCCGGGGTTAAACCATGACAATAAGGTGTATAAATAACAGAAATGAGGCCAGCTAAGGTTATCTGGTATTTATGACATCCAAATGAAGAAGGATTTTGGAAGGTGACTGATTAAAAAACAGTCTCTTGGTGAGTGAGTACACATCTTTATCCCTAAATTATTCCACAATGTACTGCACAGTTTATGAAGATTTTTTTTCACTAACAAACATTTGTTCAAATTAAGCCTAAGGTCCAAGAAACTTGAGGTTTCAATTCATCATCTATGTGAAATATTCTTCAGAGCAAGTTCACGTTTATGGGCCGTCATTACACTATTCAAATTACATTCTCAGAAACAGCTTTGCAATCCTATTATCTCTGGCAGGATACAAAACATGAGCAGAAACTGTAGACAATGGGGTAGCGCAAGCATGCCTTTTCCATTAGAATTTAGTTAAGAATTCTACTGATCGTGAACAATTCAGTTCCCTCTCCCTCTGGACCTGGAGTATATTTCGTCTGCAGCCCTGCAGTCATAACATTTTTTTTTTTTTTTTATAAAATGAAGACAGCACATCTCCTGACAAGTGACACTTCCATATTCTCTTTTTTACACAAGGAGCATGCTTCAGACTGAAACAATTTAACAGAATTAGGCTCAATATGCATTATCAAAAATTGTCTTTTGTTGGGTCTTTAATCAGTGTGTCATAAATTTTATATAGTTCAAGGCTACGAACTGACCACAAGAACTCTAAAAACTTCCAGACGCAGAAATAAACATTAGGTTTTAAAAAAATCTCCCAGTTAATTCTCTTTCTAAATCTCACTTAAAAAAAAAAAATAAATCACTTTTCTTAAATAACTTCTCTGAAAATAAATTACCTTCGCATTTACAAATTTGCATTTTAATTCAAAATTGAATCTACCTAACTTAAGGTTTTACTCTGTGAATCTTTCTCTGTCCAATGGAGACTATTAAAAAGCCCTTCATTACAATCTCTTTTACACCAGTACTCAATCACTTCTAGATCTTCTGTTCAATAAACTAAATTGATTGCTTCATAACCTTCTTATCATAAAACATGTATTCCATTTTCTGCATCATACATTTTTTGCCTGTTCTGAGATGGTCCTGTTATCTTGTCAGTGTTCCAGCAGCCTTCTGATAACAATTGTCCACACACACTAGATCTCCTTCTATTTCTTTTAGTTATTCAAGGGACACCTTATTCCCACTGCACAATCTAGTTCCTGGGCACTGAATCTAACTAGATTTGAAAAGAAGTAAAAAATTTCTATATTTTTTTTTGTACAGATTTTCATTCTTTTAATTTAATTCACATTCCCAACGAACATTATGAATGCAGTTGTAATTTAATTCAATTCAATTATACATCTTCATTTATGTACAGGTGCCTGATTCTCAAAAGTTCTGATCTCATATTGTCTTCAGTGTCCAGCCCTTTGAAGAGCATGACAGCCATTTAATAACTGAGCAAATACTTGGCACTTGTTCACCCTCAAACTCACTGTCTGCAAGGATGTTCCTATTCATCATTCCAGCCACAAATTTCTAAATGAGGTACCTAGGAGCACGTATTTTCCTGCTTTTTCCATGTACACTGACTGTAGCCTTGCTGTATGTTGAAATGAGATACTATTTCATGCATGTAAATATTATGAAGTGCACATGATATTTTGCTCTAGTTTTCTTCAGAAAGAAGCTCTGGCAAAGAAGCTGTGATGTGGTCCCTCAACATGAATGTCTAGGGAGAAGCACTGCAGATTTTTGACACAGCTTAGTTACTTACCACACCTAAAGCCAATCTGTTTTTTCTCAACTTTATAAATTCTTAGGAATCTCTCAGTGAGAACATCTGAGTTGGCAGAAAGGGCTTAAGAGTATTATCTTTCATCACTTAGATCTCTGCATGCAAAAAGTACAATATGCAAGGCACAAGAACACATTATTCTCTTGAACAGTCTCAGTAGAAAATAAAATTAATTATCTCATTTCAGGCATCTAGCAAAAAAGATTTCTGGCCAAAGCTTAACCTGCAAAGAACACACTTCCTCTATTCTGCACCCATGAACCGTTACGCTTCTATGCACTTGAGTGATTTTAACCATTAGTCATATAGAATCATAGAATTGCTTAGGTTGGAAAAGCCCTTTAAGATCATCAAGTCCAACTATTAACATAACACTGCCATCCCACCACTAAACCATGTCCATAAGCACCATCTCTACATGTCTTTTAGATACCTTCAGGGATGGTGATTCAACCCCTTCCCTGGGCATCCTGTTTGAATGCTTGACAGCCCTTTTGGGCAAGAATTTTTCTTAATATCCAATCTAAACCTCCCCTGGTGCAACTTGAGGCCATTTCCTCTCATCCTAACACTAGCTACTTGGGAGAAGAGACCAACACCCGCCTCACTACAACCTCCTTTCAGGTAGTTGTAGAGAGCGATAAGGTCTCCCCCAGTCTCCTTTTCTCCAGGTTAAAAAACCCCAGGTCCCTCAGCAGATCCTCATAAGACTTATGCTCCAGACTCCTTACCAGCTGTGTTGGTCTCCTCTGGACATGTTCCAGCAATGCAACATAGTAGTGAGGGGTCCAGAACTGAACACAGTATTTGAGGTGAGGCCTCACCAGTGTGGAGTACAGAGGGAAGATCACTTCCCTACTCCTGCTGGCCACACTATTCCTGAATCAAGCCAGGATGCTATTGGCCTTCTTGGCCACCTGGGCACACTGCTGGCTCAGATCCAGTTGGCTGTTGACCAACACCCCTAGATCCCTTTCTGCCAGGTAGCTTTACAACCACTCTTCCCCAAGCCTATAATGTTGCATGGGGTTGTTGTGACCCAAGTGCAGGACCCAGCACTTGGCCTTGTTGAACCTCATACAGTTGGCCTCAGCCCATCGATCCAGCCTCTCCAGATCCCACTGGAGAGCATTCCTCCCCTCAAGCAGATCAACACTCCCACCCAACTTAGTGTTGTCTGCAAACTTACTGAGGGTGCATTCAAACCCCTCATCCGCATCATTGATAAAGATATTAAACAAGACTGGACCCAGTACTGAGCCCTGGGGAACACCACTTGTGACTGGCCACCAACTGGATTTAAATCTATTCACTACAACTCTTGGGGCCCAGCCATCCAGACAGTTTTTACCCAGCAAAGCATACACCCATCCAAGCCATGAACAGGCAGTTTCTCCAGGAAAATGCTGTGGTAAATGCTGACAAAGGCTTTGCTAAAGTCTAGGTAGACAATGTCCACAGTTTTTCCCTCATCCACTAAGCAGGTCCCCTTGTGATAGACAGAGATTAGTTTAGTCAAGCAGGCTCTGCCTTTCATAAATCCATGCTGACCAGGCCTGATTGCCTGGTTGTCCAGGACGTGCCACATGATGATCTGATGATCTGCTCCTCAACCTTTCCCAGCACTGAGGTCAGACTGACAGACTGTAGTTCCCCAGATCCTACTTCCAGCCCTTCTTGTAGATGGGCATCACATTGGCTGATCTCCAGTCAACTGGGACCTCCCTGGTTAGCCAGAACTGCTGATAAGTGATTGAAAGTGGGTTGATGACCACCTCTGCCAGCTCCCACAGTACCCTTGGGTGGATCCCATCCATCCCCAGAGACTTGTGTTTGTCTAAGTGGTGTAGCAGGTCACTAAACATTTCCACTTGGATTATGGGGGTTGCATTCTGCTTCTCCTCCCTGTCTTGCAGCTCAGGGGGCTGGGTATCCCAAGAAAAACTGGCCTTACTATTAAAGACCGAGGCAAAGAAGGCATTAAGGACCTCAGCCTTTTCCTCATCCTTTGTCACTATGTTTCTCCCTTCATCCAGTAAAGGATGGAGATTGTCCTTAGCTGTCCTTTGGTTGTGAATACATCTATAGATACAATTATTATTTTTTTATGACAGTAGCCAGATTAACTTGTAGCTAAGTTTGAGCTGGGCTTTTGCCCTTTTTATCCCAAGTATGAAGACTTTTACCATAGTGATCATACCCATAAAGCCAAAGAGATTTCAGTGTAACTGCATTAACCTCTATTATGAACACATCTATTCTACAGGTTTCTACAGGTATATCAGCCAGAAAAGGACGGTTAAAGAAAGTGTACCCCCGTTGATGAGCGAGACTGGCAGGCTGGTAACAGCAGATGAGGAGAAAGCTGAGGTACTCAACAACTTCTTTGCCTCAGTCTTCACTGGCAAACTCTCTCCTCACCCCTCCCGAGTCGATGGATGGCATGAGGAGGCCCAGAAGGGCAATACCCCTCCTGCTGTAGGAGAAGACCAGGTTCGTGACCACCTGAGGAACCTGAATGCACATAAGTCCATGGGACCTGATGAGATGCATCCCAGAGTCCTGAGGGAATTGGCCGATGTAGTTGCCAAGCCACGCTCCATGATATTTGAAAAGTCATGGCAGTCAGGTGAAGTCCCTGGTGACTGGAAGAAGGGCAACATTGTGCCCATTTTCAAAAAGGGTAGAAAGGAAGACCCTGGGAACTACCGACCTGTCAGCCTCAGCTCTGTGCCTGGGAAGATCATGGAACAGATCCTCCTAGAAGCTATGCTAAAGCACATGGAGGCCAGGGAGATAATTCAAAATAGCCAGCATGGCTTCACCAAGGGCAAGTCCTGCCTGACGAACTTAGTGACTTTCTATGATGGTGTGACGACAACAGTGGACAAAGGAAAACCAATGGATGTCATCTATCTGGACTTCTGCAAGGCCTTTGACATGGTCCCCCACAACATCCTTCTCTCTAAATTGGAGAACTATGGATTTGATGGGTGGACTGTTTGGTGGATAAGGAACTGGCTGGATGGTCATATTCAGAGAGTAGTGGTCAATGGCTCGATGTCCGGATGGAGACCGGTGATGAGTGGTGTCCCTCAGGGGTCCGTACTGGGACCGGTGCTGTTCAACATCTTCATCAATGACTTGGACAGTGAGGTCGAGTGCACCCTCAGCAAGTTTGCGGATGATACCAAACTGAGTGGTGCGGTTGACACACCAGAAGGAAGGGATGTCATCCAAAGAGACCTGGACAGGCTGGAGAGGTGGGCCTGTGTGAACCTCATGAGGTTCAACAAGGCCAAGTGCAAGGTCCTGTACCTGGGTTGGGGTAACCCCCAGTATCAATACAGGCTGGGGAAGAAAGAATGGAGAGCAACACTGCCAAGAGGGACTTGGGGGTGCTGGTGGATGAAAAGCTGGACATGAGCCGGCAACGTGCACTGGCAGCCCAGAAGGCCAACCATACTCTGGGCTGCATCAGGAGAAGCGTGGCCAGCAGGTCAAGGGAGGTGATTCTGCCCCTCTACTCAGCTCTGGTGAGACCTAACCTGGAGTACTGCGTCCAACTCTGGAGCCCTCAACACAAGAAAGACATGGAACTGTTGGAGTTGTTCCAGAGGAGGGCTACAAAAATGATCCGAGGGCTGGAGCACCTCTCCTATGAGGACAGGCTGAGAGAGTTGGGCTTCTTCAGTCTGGAGAAAAGAAGGCTGCAGGAAGAGCTGATTACGGCCTTTCTATACCTAAAGGAGGCCTATAGGAAAGATGGGGAAAATCTTTTTAGTAGGGCCAGCTGTGTCAGGACAAGTGGTAATGGTTTCAAACTAAACCAGGGTAGGTTTAGACTAGATCTAAGGAAGAAATTCTTTACAATGAGGGTGGTAAACCACTGGAACAGGTTGCCCAGAGAGGTAGTGGAGGCCCCATCCCTGGAAACATTCAAGGCCAGGTTGGATGGGGCTCTGAGCAACCTGATCTAGTTAGCAGTGTCCCTGCTGACTGCAGGGGGGTTGGATTAGATGACTTTTAGGGGTCCCTTCCAACCCCAAACATTCTATGATTCTATGAAACTTCTCAAGGTTTGAAACTAGTATTTTTAAGGTCTTGCTGAAAACATTTTAGTTTTTTACTTATTTTTTCTGAAACTTCATATTTGTATAATTATAACTAATTATACTCATTTTCAACAAAGTTAAAAAAGCATAGGATTTACAGTGACTTCTGGCTTTAATATATATCAACTTCTGGCTTTAATTTATATCAATATTTAGATTTTTAGATATACTTTGAAAAGGCATTGTTTATTTCCTGCATTTTCTTTCAGGGTTCCTTGTCTATTTTTTTTAATTTAATACTTCTTTCTAGAAATTCTAATATATATTAAGAGCTACTTTCAATATGCATAAATCTATAAATTATGCCTTTTTCAAAGATTCCTAGTTACACTGGTGTTCATTATTGATTCATCTTTTGTTATATATTTGCTTGTTAAAATATTATCAATGAGAATTTGGCAGTGAGGATCAATCCTTTTTAAATGAACTTTGCTATTTTTAGCTATATCTTGATTTTTCTCTTGTGTGTTTCTTATGCACTGATTTCCCAGTACCATACGATAGACCTGATGGATGAGGAATGTTACATGAGATTGGAGCTATGGTAAAGGATACGTGAGAATCATGCATTCCTGCAACCACTTCAGGATGGAGAACCTAATTCTCACTAGAACTGTTCATGCTACCTCTGTGCAGACAGAAGAATAATGAAAGTCATCAAAGCCCAATATATTGATTTTCCTCACCCTAATGTATTACTAAGACTTACTGGCAGCAACTTGCATTTGCTTTTGCCTTTTTGCCTGCTTCTCATGGTCTCTTCCAACTGCTTCAAGCATTTCCAACCAGCACCAGCTGAGCACACCTTCTGTGCAGGAACAGCATGACTGCACACTAAATGAAGACCATGGCCAATGACCAACAGGCATGGCTGGCTGAGGGAGTACTTTCAGCTCACTCACCAGCTGATACTTAAAGGTGGTAGGGAAAGGAATTTCTGTAGGTAGGCCAAGAAGCCATTGCAGTTTACCTTATCACTTCAAAGTGCACCATATTAGCCAAGATGAGGCTTACAAACTATACAGGATAGAGCAGATCAGCTCTGGGTCTGATACAAATAAGCAAATCTATGGTTAAGCGAGGTTTAATAAAATGTCACACAATCCCTCAGGGAAGTCCAGGGTTTAGTGCTATTTCTTATGCCCTGGTGCTATTCTTTGGTGATGTTAGGACAAGAAATTATTTTCTGTTTGGGTTTTTTTGTTATTTCTTTTTCTCAACTATCCTAAACCACCAGTCACTGCTTATAAACCCCTCAGTGTTACATAAAACTGATGCCTTCTGCCCATCAGGTTTCTTCTACCCATTAGATTATGGGGGGAAAAATGCTCCTTCAGACACCCAGGCAATGTCCTAAGTTGAGGGGCCCACACCTGCGTGGATACCCCTCTCCTCCTGGCAGGGGTGACGAGGGCAGCTGCAACTCAGATCCCTGTACATGATGGGATGATTATTGCAGAGACACAAATGTCATGAAAACTTGCTGGAAGCTCAAGGCTTTCTTTTATATAAATATAGATGTCCATGTCTACAGTAAAAAACTAGACTATTTTAGCAGCAGAAGGGGGGTGCAGCCAGCAGGGAAGAGGCATAAATCTTTCCTTTTTAAAAAATTACTAAACTGGGAGAATAGCTATAGATTCAATATCATTACTTCTCATTAAAAAAAAAAAAAAAAAATACAAACTGTGCTCTCGGATCCTTGCAAACAAATCCTTGTGAAATCAGTGAAAACTATGAAAACATACCTGCACAGAGTTTGGGCCCTTGTTGTTTAAAGGCATAGAGGTGAAAATTGGGAATTAAATATTTGAACTGTGGAACTTCTATGTCATTCCCTAGATGCATCTCATTGAACCTTAAAGGATCCCTCATTGAACCTTAAAGGATCCTTTCAGTTGTCCACAAGTAGTCATGCAGCACTATGTGTGATACAGTGTTCCAGGTATCTACACAGAGCTGGAAAATATCACATGGGATCTTGAGAGCAACTGTAGCAGAAGGCTTAGTGCATCTTGAATGGCACTGTGCGCTTGTGCAAGGGCAAACAAAGTGCACCTGGAGTGCTTAAAAATTACGGATGGGATTTATATTTTCTTCTTTAGGTCTTCTAAATGTCAGTCTTCTTATCTAAGCTAACAAATAGAGACAGATAAGCACCTCCTAGAAGCAATTAATCTTATTTTTCTTAGATGCTTTCTATAGGTTAGAAAAGCTTACCTTTGGAGTTACCTGCCTCATTTTTTTGACTTAGAGGGAACCTAGATGACTTGTTCTGAATGTTTGTCTCTAAGACAAGTAAAGTTACATAAATCTCATACTCCATGGGTAAGTGACACATATATCACAGATGGAGACAGAACATAGGCTGGACATGATAATATAAGGTTGGCATCAAGCTTTTATCAAAGAGCTATGTAAGATGTAGGAGTACAGTAGTCAGGTTTTACATTTCATTTCTGTCATGTTACTAGATTTTGTGTTCCCATTCCTGTCCTCCAAATTACCTGTTTCATCTAGGCATACTGTAAGCTGGTTAAAAATGTGACTCTTACTTGACAAGTTAGCACTCTGTAATATGGATTTCTGATCTTACCTTCATATTAATATTGACCTAAGTTGTCCTGGTGCAAGCCACATTCCCAGAAAAGCACAAACACATACTAAGTCATATGATGAGAGATGAAGGAGATGAAAATCTCCCTAACCTGTACAGTGTTCCAGTCATATTGTTCAGGAGGGCACTGCATTCAGAAAAGACACTAGCCTTCTCAACTTATAATGGGATTCTGCTCAGTTCAGAGACCCATGGAAAACATGTTTCCTGGAAGCACGCAACCACAAAATCTTTGCACAAATCTTTCACAAAGTCTCTGAGAGGCTTCACAATATCTTCAAGTTCTCTTAAGAAATAAGTTCACAACCTGAATCACAAACTAATGTATTAAGTGTGTATGAAAGAGTATTTAAGAATAAGAATAAGAATCTGTGACAAGGATACATTTCTCCTATATGCAGCATCACTTCAGTGGATCATGTTTGCTATGTATAAAATAGATCATCAATTCATAATTTATATTTTGTGTATGCTATAGGATCCTCACAGTAATGCTTTCATACAAATCACTCAGTTCATACTTCAGGCGGTAGAAAAAAAGAGGTCACCTATGCTTACAGAGTTCATAAACACTGTCTTCATGCAGGATTGTACAGGAAAAGAACTTTAAATTCCTGCTGAACACAAGCTGCAGCCTTGGTTCAGAAAAGATTGAGAAATAGTTTTCAGGTAACTTTGCTCCATGAGTTATCTTCTTTTTAATACTCTTTTTTTAATTCTGAGTGTCATATTCAACATCTGTAAGGTCTTCTCTAAATGAGTGATCTGAACTTTACACTTTACATGCTCCCTGCCGAAGGCCACTACTCTTTAACAATAACACGGGAGAAGGTCATTAGTCCAATCTGATATTTTGCTAGGCATGCGGACTCTATTGTATTGTACTACACTAAAATGAAAAATGAAAATGTGATATATTTCAAGGACCAAGAGATATCATGTATCCCTGTCAAAGTATTCTCCTGGCTTTGGCCAAAGTTTTCTTTCTCATTATGTGCTGATCAGAGTGGTTTCTATGTACTTGTGACAAATTTTGGCCCATAGCAGTTGGACAAAACTTTATTCAGGAACTAACCAATAATCCAAGCATTTATACAAAAAAAAGATGTGGAAAAAAAACAAGAAAAGAAATCTCCTACCAGATGTCTGGCTTGTGGTGTTTTTTCTCTGGCCTGTCTTTGAGTCTATTAGCATTTTCCAAGGTCAATAGAAAATGTCTTCTCTTGTTTTGTTTGGTTCGTTTATTTTTTTTGGCTTTCTGTTAATGCTGTCTACATCACTGAGCAGGAAAATGTTGCCTAATAAAAGCATGAACCAAAAGAATAATAGGGAGAGGAAGATCAATTTCTATCTACATGAAGAACTAGCTTAATATAATTTATTTATTCTATTAATATGCACTGGTATTATTAAAATATGGTACAAAGGACCTTTGATTTGCAATAGAGATTTCAATGTGACTTCAATTAAAATAGGAGACAAAACACAGCTTAAAAGTAGCATGTACTTTTCCTGTTGAACAGGCAATGTTATGATGGACAGCAAAGTTTTCACAGTGATAAACATATTTTTCCAACCCTTGGCACACAATACCTGGAGTAGAATATTATCACGGAATCATAGAACCATAGAATGGTTTGGGTTGGAAGGGATCTTGAAGATCATCTAGTCCCAACCCCCCTGCCATGGGCAGGAGCACCTTCCACTACCCCAGGTTGCTCAAAGCCCCATCTAACTTGATCTTGAACACTTCCAGGGAGGGGGCATCCACAGGTTCTCTGGGAAAGTTGTTCCTGTGCCTCACCACCCTCACTATGAGTGAAGAATTTCTTCCTTATATCTAATCTAAATCTACCCTCTTGCAGTATAAAGCCTTTACCCCTTGTCCTATCACTTCATGGCCTTGTAAGAAGTCCCTCTCCAGCTTTCCTGTAGGCCCACTTCTGGTACTGGAAGGTTGCTATAAAGTCTCCCCAGAGCTTTCTCTTCTCCAGGCTGAACAATCCCAGTTCTCTCTGCTTGTCTTCATAGGAGAGGTGCTCCAGCCCTCTGACTGTCTTCGTGACCCTCCTCTGGATTCGCATCAACAGGTCCATGTCCTTCTTATGCTGGGGGCTCCAGAGCTGAACACTGTACTCTTAGTAGCAGTGCAGTAATCCTAGTAGCACCAATCACATCTCTTAATATTTTAACAAAAATTAATGCAAGTAAAACTTATGACTTCAGACGCCATATTATATAAAATACTCATGGGCTTCTGCAAGACAACTGAGTCATATTTTTTAAAAAAATGATTTCTTCTCCGTAAAACAACAGAGTTTACAAAATTTACAGAAAGATAAGTGACTGCCATGAGCATGTGTGAGGTCACTGTGGACTGATAGAACTATTTGCTCAGGAAGCTAAATGTCATATGAATTCCTTCGAATGGAAGCCCTGAAGTTCAGAAATACTGTTGATATAACTTACACTAAGATGTAGAATAAAGCCAAACTTAAAGTTTTTTCTAATGTGCAAGGAAGATTTCTAGCTAGGACAAACAGAAGTTTAGCATGTCTTTACAGTATTAAAATTTATACAACTTTTCAATTCCTTGTACAGGAAACAAACTTTATGTAAAATGCTTTTCTGTTGCAGTTTAGTCATCCAATTTCCATAGCATTAAAGGTACTTTTTCTGTTTGAAAACATATGTACTTGGCATATATTTCTGATCAAAGGATAAAAAAATCAGAATGATAGCGTTTAATACAAAGAGCATAAAGACCAACAATAACCATCTCTATAGTAATGTGAAATACTGTAAAGTTATAAGTGAGAAATAAAAGTGATGACCCAATGAAACATAACCGGTGTCTCCAGGAAATTTCATACACTTGAAGCTTAATTCTGAGTCTAGATAGTTTTATTGATAGACACTTTCCAGAACATTTTTTTTTCTGTTGGCTTGGTTGTCTTTAATAATTATAAATGTATATTGCATATTGTTCCTGTATAGCTTTATTTACAAAAATATTTAATTAAAATATTATACAGCATATCAACATTGTAATAGCTTTCTGTGCATGCATAGGTCTTGGAAGACAGAAAGCTGAACATGAAACAGCACTGTACCTGTGCAGCAAGCAAGGCCAACAATATCCTGGACTGTCTTACAAGAAGTACAGCCAGTAGAGAAAGGGAGGTGATTATCCCCTCTACTCAGCACTTACTAGACCACATATGGAATACTGCATTCATTTTGCTGCCTTCCATCACTTGCCAACTCCCTACTCCCAAACAAGGCATTGATCCACTGGAGTGTAGGTCCAGAGAAGCATCACCAAGATGATCAGGGCTAGCGCATTTGCCATGTAAGGAGAGGTTGAGAGACCAAGACTTGGTCAGCCTGGAGAAGAGAGAGCTGCAGGGGTGCTTAACAGCAGCTCCCAGTATCTGTAGGAAGATCATCAAGGAGATAGAATCAGGTTCTTCACAACGGTGTATGGTTGGAGGACAGGAGACAACAGAAATAAAAATATTTCAGACTAGATATGACAAAAATCTTTCCCCCCCATGAATATAGTCAAGTTGTGGAGCATGTTATCCCCAGAGGTTGTGCAGTCTCCAACCCTGGAAGAGGTTTTCAAGACCTGACTAGATACAGCCCTGAGCACCTTCCCCTGACTTCACAGTTGATCCTGCTTGCAGAAGGACATTGGACCATACAACTCCTGAGTCCCTTTTAACTGAAATTATCTTATGATCCTATGATATTTTTGGTGGAAATCAAAAGTTCCAGGTTCCTAAAGTAGCACTTAAATTCATGGGAATATCTATGTTCCTCTGAAATATGCACAATTAAGAGGCATAATATCAGTACAGGACTCATTATTTTCTGATCAGGGAGAATGGTAAGAGAAATATGGTCAAAACCAATTTTCTAACAGCCACTTCAGTATTGTCAGGCCTATTAAAATATTTTATTCTCAGTGAATTATTTGAGATTTATTTTGAAGTCATGTCTTTTTCTAATTATATTTCCATTTAGAGACATTTCATTGTATGTTGTAAAATACAAAATAAAATATAGGAAAAAAATAAAGGTTTAGTTCAACTTTGATTTTTTTTTAAAGAAAAAATCCATTATTTAAAATCCTAAAATGGTTACAAAATTCCCACCCAGACTACAGTTTTCAGCTAAACATGGATGAAGTACCAGTGAGAACGCACTTGAAATGATTAGTGTTAAACTAAAAATGCAATTGAATGTCAGCATTATTCTGTGTCTTATACAAAAGATGCCTAACCTCCTCCTTCCCATTCATGCTATTTTAACCAATGTCTATGATTTTAAGTAGTATGTCTACACCTGAACAGAGAGCAAGTGACTACCACCTCTTGAGAATCAAACTGTTGTAATAGTAGGTCATTAAAATCACCATTGTTGCACTGAAAAGATGAGCTGTCAGGACTGCACATTTGCAGTTTCCAGAGAAGCTCCATCTAGAACTGAGGCTGCTCATTCCCTCTGAAAAGTCAAGTTTGGACTATTGCAAGAAAGCTTTTACATCATAAACAATGTCCTTTAGAAACTCACTATTCTTAGAAAGCAAGCAACCAAGCAAGCAAGCAAACAAGTTCCCATGCATACATTTCTCCTTCCAGATAATTATAAATTATTAGAAACTCTTAAGGACTAAGGTCATGCTTCTAGTCTTTCTCCTGTGTTATATGTTAGACTGCAATGAGAGAAAGGTGCTGTGAGTTTTAAGTGAGCTTTAGGTTACCTGTGCACTTCTCTAACTCTGAACTCAGTATACACTGTGAAAAAGAGCATCCAGGGTATTCTTCCATGGCAGGAGCGGAAAGAGTATATAAAACTTAGACACTATGCTAATTCTGTACCATACAGAATTTCTTTAGGGTTAACCATGGTCTTTGAGATGACTGTGAGGAAGAATAAGGGGAGAGAGGTAAGATGAGATATATTCTCATATCTATCATCTCAAAAACCATTAGAAGTTACACAGTCATAAAAAGGCACTGAATTCTTCATTCTTCAAGGAGAATAAAAAAGTGATTCCAATTGCTTCTAAATTAATATTCACTTAAAAGAAGATCCAGAAATCTTTAACCTAAAGATATGTTTTAACAGGGAAGAAGATTCTATGAGGAGTCATATAGTCTGCTAAGCTGAACTACTAAAAATACAAACATCAGAGTTTGTATTTGCTAGAGTACAAAGGAACCATCTTGAGAACCTTGGAAGAACATTTTAAAACTGTTTTACTCCTACTCTTATCCTTGAAATATTAAATTTTCTCTACAGACTCTGGAGTGAAAAAAGTACAAGTTGGTTATTAGTACATTAAATAAAAAATGGCTACTTTGGTACAACATCCTTCTTCAGCTACAAGGCTTTCTTGGTATTACACATTCACTGACAGTCCTACGAAATGTAGTTGCTATTTGTAGCCCATAAATACAAAAAGATAATAATAGGGGTAAATCAGACTTTATGAATAAGGAATGAGAGACCTTTATTACTTCAGCAGATACGTACAATACAGATCAGCAGAATTTCAGCAAACACTGTGAGAGTTTCTTCTGCTTTATCGGTTATCACTAGAAAGTGCCAATTCTTACTTTTCCTGCATGAGGATATTTTAAGGCAATATGCAAAAATCCCAGAAGTCTGTGACTACGAATAATGGTTTATTGATTACAGAGAAGAGTCAATGCCTCTGTGTGTTTCTTAAACAAAATATTTTTTTATTACTTTACCTGTCTGAGAACAAAAAAGCTGATCTTTAGGTCTAAAACTTTTGTTAATCAAGCAATGTATTAGAATGCCAACAGATCTGTATCTGGGACTTAATCACCATGCATGTGTTAATATTCATCAAAGACTTGAAAATTTACATAAGATTTTGATCCCTGAAGATTTTTTTTTTTTTTTTTTTTTCTGGGCTGTATGGTGGGGAAAGGTTAAAAATTATATATTGAGAGACTATCATCATAATTTGTATTTTTAAAAACATTCTTTTCTGAACTAACTTCTGGTTGTGAATTTTCCCATGACAGAATATGGCAGAGGAGTTTTGTAAAATGATATGCAGGTCCAGTGCTTCTTTTCATGGTGCATATGGGTCAGTATTAAAACTTATTAAGCATTCTCATAACAGCAGGGATAGTTCTGTGGCTGGGTTCCAGTTCAATACATGAATTCTTCTTTTTAAAATATCATTCATTTCCAGGTAAGACGAAGAAATTCACTTAGACAAGATCTTTGAAGATACATGGATCATCACACTTATAAATATTGATTTCAGAGAAGTTGAAGTCACTTTTTCTTCTTAGAACACAATCCATTGACATCAAATATATCAAATATAAATGTGAATAGATTACAGAAAAGATATGCATAAATATGTATCTTGTGTGTGCATATGTGGTCCAGTAAATCCAGGGAGCAATTGTCATGCTTCAGCTGGGAACCAAGGAGGAGAGTACAGACAGGGATAGGAAAACACACAAAAGTGGTCCTGAGATGACCCAAGAATGAGAAGTGGCACCACCATGAACATTCCACTCCTCTTAATGAGTCTGGGACCCCAACTTACACCCTGCTATATTTTTGTTTGAGGAAGACAAGCACCATCAACCTTAGACAGAAACAAAAGGCGTGCACATCATAGAATAGAAGTAGATAGCAGAAACATTATGTAGAACATTTTAAACTGTCCTATTAGTGAGGTTTTCTCTATGAATTAGATGCTTTGAACTATTAGGCTGTTAAAAGTGAGTTGAACTAACAATGGCTCCATATAGATGGTGTTCGGTTTTTACCCATTACAAGATTTTCAGTGCAACATAGCCAAGCATGTTATTTTGTTAAAATGCATGCCACATCATAACATGAATATCTGTCAAAGAGCAGTAATAACGTATTAATCAGAACAACTGAAAAATGTAATAGATAAGGTTAATATTATCAGCCTATCCTCTCCTTTTATTTTAACTTCTTTCCTTGTTTTAATCTTGCACAGACAATGCAGCGCAGAATCTTTTATTCTATATGTAGATTCTGCACTCTTCACTATGATACCTAAATATTAAAATATTCTACTAAGTAATGTGTTTGACATCTGTAATTTTTTTTTTTTTTTATATGCTATCCTCAGGAAAGTAAATAAATCTGGAAGCCTTTGGGGGTTTTATTTTGAATTTTGCAGGTTTATTTTTACAACAAGCAAATGTTACTATATATTACAATGAGGAAATCCAAAGAAACATACCTTACCTTTAAAACAGGAAATTAAAGTTGTGCGATAATCTTTTGTTTCTTGAGTCACTCATTTCCCATAACAGTATGAGGCACTGTTGTGAAAGGCCAGTTTTCTCCAGCCTTGACCAAGATGAAAAGTGGGAGAGGCAGACAAGGAACTAACCTTAAGTTTGCTTGGAGAGCTAATGACTGGTGCCTCTGTCAGATCTGAGAAAACACTTACAAAATGGTAGCGTTAAAAGTTGTTAATAAAAATGGCAGTAAAAGAAATGGTATGTGCACATTTAGGGAAAAAAAAACAACAAAAAAAACCCACTGAAAAATCTGAATCCTTATCTGAATAAGTTGTCTAGGAAAATAGCTTTTCCTTTATTACAAACAGAGAAAATGTCACAATGTAAATCAATCTTTCCAATACCTTTCTTTGTTGATTCTTGAAATGGACTCATATTGCATCCAGAATTAGTTCTTTCTGTTCCCAAATCAGTTGGCTTACTAAGTTCTAGATGTTAGGGCCAGCACTTATCAGGGTGAAGCAGTTACAAATGGAGGTGTCTGAACAAGAATGTTAGTGGAAAGCAGACTGGCAGAAAAGGACCTGGAGGTCCTGGTGGACAGGGGGCCACTCATTGCTGTGTCCTGTTCTGGGCTCACCAGTACAAAAGACACATGGACATATCGACGAGAGTCAAGAAAAAGACCATTAAGGTGATGAAGGGACTCGAGCAACTCTCCTATGAGAAAAGGCTGAGAGACCTGGGACTGTTTAGTCTTGAGAAGAGAAGGCTCAGAGGGATCTCATCAATGTCTATAAACACCTGAAGAGAGGGTGCAAAGGCAGAGCCAGGCTCTTCTCAGTGATGTCCAACGACAGAATCAGAGGCAATGGGCACAAACTGAAACACAGGAGGCTCCCTCTGAACATCAGGAAACAATTTTTGGTTGTGAGGGTGATGAAGAACTAGCACAGGTTGCCCAGGGAGGTTTTGGAGTCTCTCTCCTTAGAGATATCCAGGAAACATCTAGACACATTCCTGGGCAACTTGCTGTAGGTAGCTCTACTTGAAACAGGGAGGCTGGACAAGATGTCCTCCAGAGGTTCCTTCCAACCTCAACTATTCCATGGTTCTGTGATCTCTAAGAATGCCAAACTTTAAGCAATGACTATTAGACAAAGACTACCACTCCTTCTTTGACTCTCAAGGGGCTTTTTCCGTCCTGCTTCTAAGCAGGGTATTCACATGAAACCTTGCTCTTACTCAGGACTGTGATTCCACAGGTAATAATACTGGAATTAAGTTCAGGAATGGGCACACAATCCTTTATTTTTTTAAGGTGTCAGTGCTTTGGCATGCTGCAGACTTGTTACCTGATACCTGATAATTGTTCAATGTCCAGCATAGCCCCTTTTGTACGGTGCACTGTCATCCTTGTTGCAGTACAAGCATATGTATGGGGTTTCTTCTGCAAGAAGGGTAGAACCTTTGGCTTCCATTTATACCAACACATCCAGAAACAGTTTAATGAGAAGCC
>JADKXX010007227.1:0-68328 GCA_017310255.1 Butorides virescens | reverse complement strand
GAATAGATTTGTGCCTACGAGTGATAGTGTAAAATGGCAGCAGTGAGGCTGTAGCATGGGTACATCATATTTTATGACTTTAGGGAAGGTTTTTAATTGATGAATAAATTGTTAATAAATTTTCAGTTTTACTGTAGCTACTACTAACACCATTCAGATGTGTAGTTCATCCAAATTCCCTCAGCTGCTTACCTTTAATTTCCTTCGGGACCTTGAACATCCACTGCATTGTAAGTCTGCATCTCAGCTATATTCAGCAAATCTTTCTTTACTGTGAGCGTGTTTAAATCAGTAGAGTCCAATAAACCTTCACAACCATTAAAATTATCTTCCATGCAAACAAGCACAGATAGCAATCAAGCTGTTGCTGCCTCTTGTTTAATGAAACCTTGTTTGGAGGATTGCCCCTTTAAAGGGTAGTAGTTCATTTTAGAAGTCTGCGTACTGCTTTTCCTTTGGAACACTCTTTTTGTTCTCTTAACAATCAATGTTTCTAGCAGTTTCCTTCCAGTTGTCATTCAGAGAAGTGTTCTGTTTCTTTGGTCTTAAACTCAATGAGCCAAATTTTTCATGCTGTAAGATAACAACTCTAGAAACATTTGCTACAAACTGACTTTTGCTGAGCACACAGTGATGTAAAAGATGCTTAATGTCATGTTTTATAGCTGGTGCCTTTATGGCCTATGCTTTTTTATGGTATGCAACTTTTACTGTTGCACTTTTCTACTTCAATATCCAGCAAAGAAATTAACTGAAAATATTACAGACATGCTTTAGATGATGAAAAGAATAAAACTGTGAACTGTGTAAGTAATGTCTCAGCTGTGAAGAACTATTTTTAGTTGTAACTTTTGAAGAAGGTTTTGTTTGCTTATTATAAATTAAAGAACCACTGGTGTACCTAGACAAAGCATCTACATTGATCATTAAAATGTATCAAGAAATATGAAAGCACATTTATGCACTTATGCACTCCATGCAAAATCTTTACCTGCTTTCTACTGTATGCACTATGTAATCCAGGCTTTTCTGAAATTTCTGCTCTTCTATTTTCATTGTGTTCTGCCCTTCTGCCTCATTCACGGGGGGCGGGGTGTGGGGGGAAACTACTATACAGCAGATAACAACACAGACCAGCTTGAAATAAATATTTTATCTAATATTGGGTACAAGACTGAAGTACCTGAAGATCATAAGATAGGGAACTACAATGGCTCACCTGTTCTTTACATTTCTTTAAAGTTTCTGCAGTCCTCTCTTGCTTCTAATTTTTTGGGCAACCCTCCAGAAAAGAATCTGTAAGTGCATCCTTAAATGCCTTTAAGAGTCATCTGAGACTAAAAAAAGATATTACATAAATGCCCACATGTGATTACGTGGCTGTATTCTCCTTTGACTGTAACATCCTTCAACATTAGTACTTGTTAATGTTTAGTCCTGTCTTACATTATCAAAATGTGCATGCAAGACAACTTATCTGCTTGCAGAGAAGTGATGGTAAATTTTAGTTTAATGTACTGCTTACTGTATTACTCTCATTGGTCATTATTATTGTTTTAATCTGATCAGACCCACTTGTGTCTTCTGTGATTATTGCTATTTTAAAAAACACCCCCAAAAAAGGTAGTTTCTTAGCTGGTTCTATGTGTGGCATTGGTATTGGGGCATTTGACATGTTGAAAAAACAAATGAGTCATCAAATGAACACAGGTACTCCAGAAATGTTATCAGTAATAGAGTACTAATCTCCATAAGAATATGTGTAGATAATTCATCCTCTCCCTACAACTACCTGACAGTCTTGCATTTGTAATCCAAGGTTCTTCTTTGCTGTTTTACTTACAGTATCACATTATGATCTGATATTATCTAGCATAATTCCAATAGCTGTACTTGGATTCAGTACTTTCCATTTATGACGTATTGCGAGTGATGTTCCTAGATGTATAAAATAGTATATGAATACAGCAAAATTACATACCCCTCAATCCATTTTATCACATTATGTAAATTATGTACAGCTAATTAATTCCTGTCATTATTTAATAACTGTTACTTACTCATGGTATTTTGAGATACTAGTAATCTTAACATTATGGCCCTCAGATGCTATTTAATTCACTAATTGCTAAAAGTAGAATGGAATTTATGGAGCCTCATTTAGCTGTCTAAAATGGTATCAGTGGTGGAAGTAGTGCTCTCTTCCATCAGTGGACTGAGATAAGCACATTCAGGGCACAGTTCATCTTACTACAAGACAGGAAACCAAGGCTGATGATAAGAAAAAATTGTTACAGTCTCTCTATGCACCATGGAGAGGTGGAGGTTTAACCACTAGTGGTCAGAGGAGGTCTGAACAGTTCACACTGGTTTCCTAATTAGTGTTTCCTTAAAAGGAAACCTTAATCTGTTTGTAGTTTCTGATTTGGATTTTTTCCCAATTTGTTATTTTTTCCTTTTTTTCCCTTCATTCCCTTTTTTTACTATTAACAAAAGAACAGACTTCAGAATTGTACTTTTCTTAGAATTCTTAATTCAAACTTTCCCCAAATCTCCCAATTATTACTACTTTACATCTAGCTATTTCTAATATTCAGGGTTGTTCATAATTGTACTGATTTTTGGAGGACATTTTTTAAAAATAAATATAGAAACAGCAGTGTTTAAAATCAAAATTTCTTTACACAGGAAGAGAAACAAGATTATATATATTAATACATAGGCAATTATCAGGTTTTAGTTTACCTTACACTATATTTATACTGTATTTACTGGCTTCCTTAAAACCCACTACAATAAATTCATTTTTAGCAAATTCCTTAATGAAATGAAGTTTACATGCGTTAACTACCTGTCCATCTGTTTGTCACCTGTTTCTCAATTTTTTTTTTAAATTATTGATCAATTTCTGCCAGATTTGAGAAGTGTGGAACTCTCAAAGACAAGGTCTCTTCCATTTCATCAGTCACGTGCCTGGAAAGGAAAGTCTGGCCCATATACTTACAGTCTGAGAAAGGCTTCAGCTCATTAATTTTCTGTTCTGTTTGGCCTGTTACCAGCCAAGAAATAACAAATGGATCAACATACACTGTTTTTTATGTAACTGGTAGTTAATGGGTGAATGAGAGAGTCTGAGGAATCCTGAGAACAGAGTGTGCAAGGTCAGGGGGAAAAAGTGTAGGGAAGTGTGGGGAATACTGAAAGGGAAAATATAGATACAGGACTTATGTCAGGGGAGCTGAATTTGTTCTGTAATTGGACCATAGTACAGAAAGCTATGGGAAATCAAGCTGCACTATTTTCACTGCTCAGAAAACAATTTCATCACTCCTGTTATAGATAAATGTTAGAGAAACTGCTCATCCTGATTTGTGTCTTATTTGCCAGTCTACAGCTGACCTCTGCAATGTATCAATGTGTGTATTGTTTCATACTGTATTTATATTGATTTTCACTCACAGCAAACCCTGATCATTGCTAAGTTCTCTATAAGGCCTATGCCCTTTTCTTAACTCTCCAGTCAAATGTAACTGAAGGCATGCACTGCCATGGAATAAAGAGTAATGTACATTACATTGTAACCTAGAAAATAAGAGGTATTTTGATTTTGCTCGTTTCTTTCTTGATTACAAGCTCTTATAGTAAGAAAAATCATTTACTGTTTATATGGCACTAAGCTTGGAGGCATTATTATACTACATTGTCAAATGACAGTAACAGTTAGCTCTAGTTAAAGGGTCATGAACATGAAAGCACTGACATATATATAAAATATAACAATATTAGAAACAATTTTTTGGAGAATGTCTGCCCAATGGCACTGATTACTTGTAAGTTTTCATCCGCTGTTCATTACATTAGACCCTTTTCAAGTAGTATTGTTTAGCCACCAAAAGAATCAATATTGAGGATTTTAAGCTTCATTATATCCCCACTGTGACATGTGCGCATTAAAGAAAAGAGTAATCTATCTAATAAGATGGCAGAAACTTAACAACCTATAGTTAAATCATAGATGCTTGTTTCTGTGTGAATATATAGGCTTCACTACTTCAATTGTTATACCATTACTAATTCCCATATTTCAATGAATGTAAACTTTTTTTTTTCCCATTTTTTTGAGTCTTCTTAATGTAATGAGTCCATTTCTATTTCCTTGTCTCAAGCTGCTGACAGCACTGATGCAGGAGTATAGCAATGACAGGAGGCTGCAGTAAATAGGTCAGAGCAATTATTTCACTACTTTCCTTTCAATGTCCTATCACTTTAGGACATTAGGTGTAGACATGGTGATGAAAATATCTTTTTCCAGCTCAGCAACATGCTGTGAGAAGCAGCTTATAGAATAAGACACTGAAAAAGACAGCAGCATGAGAAAGTGTAAAAATATAGCATGAGGGACAGAAAGAAAATGTCTCTGACGTTAAAGCAATATGAAAGACCTGATTCTCTTTCCAGTCGCTACTAAAAATCAGGTATATTATTATGAAAGCAGTGAAATTAACATTATTTTATCTGAGTACATATTAGAAATTTTATTTTTCAAACACATCTACCCTTTTGCCTAGGGAAATAAAATGCAGCAAAGTTATGTGATGGAGCAAAAGGTATTTCTGAAAGCCTAGACCTCACCATTAATTCTTCTTTAAATCTTGACCCTATTGGTAATGCATTTATTAAGTAATTTGCTTGTGAAACTTGCAGGTCACTGTATAGGGTGTAAACTGAATTCAGTTTATCTTTTACTGTTTTCTTTAAGAAAACAACAAACTGTGTATTTTGATATGGACAGGGACTTAGTAAATAGTTTGAATGTCATATTTCAGGAACTGAGATATGTGAGCTGGAAAGACTATTACTAACAAGAGTTCTATTTGGCTTTTTCATAACTGTATTGAAAGGAAATATATTTGACTAAGCTGAGCTGAAAGTTAGTGATTTTTCTGAATAGAAATACAATAAGGAGTGAGCAATTCAATCAACAATTGAAATGATCAATATACCCATTCCCAGTGCTATCGATATATGAACCTATCAGAAAAGCTGAAACCTCAGACCTCACATGTATGAGACCTAAACCAGAAGCCCATCAGAAACACCTGTAACTGTTTCATTGATCATGGGTGCAATTAATGGTTTTATTCTTTTTTTTTTCTTTCTTCTTTTAGCAATATTGGTGCAAGGATAAATATCTATCACAAAACTGAGGGATTCTGTTGGCCAACTGTCTGTGATTTGCAGAAGACAATTTCACCTATTTCTAAAAATATCCAGAAAAGAAAACTAATTAAAACGCAAATGCCAAAAACAAAATCAAAGGGCAAGAATGAGGGTAAACAATCAAGTATATTTTAAATGATTATGTAAGAAACACAAGCCACAGATTACACTAAGTGATAGAGGAGCCAATGAGGAGAGGTGGTATGCTGGACATTGTTCTCACCAACAAGGAGGGGCTGGTGGGGAATGTGAAGCTCAAGGGCAGCCTTGGCTGCAGTGACCATGAAATGGTGGAATTCAAGATCCTTAGGGCGTGAGGAGGGCGCACAACAAGCTCCCTACCTTGGACTTCAGGAGAGCAGACTTCGGCTTCTTCAGGGATCTGCTTGGTAGAGTACTGTGGGATAAAGCCCCGGAGGGAAGAGGGGCCCAAGAAAGCTGGTTAATATTCATGAATCACCTCCTCCAATCTCAGGAGCAATGCATCCCAACAAGGGGGAAGTCAGGCAAAAACGTCAGGAGGCCTCCATGGATGAACAAGGAGGTCCTGGACAAACTCAGACACAAAAAGGAAGCCTACAAATGGTGGAAATAAGGACAGGTAGCCTGGGAGGCATACAGAGAAATTGTCCAAGCAGCCAGGGATCAGGTTAGGAAAGCTAAATCCCTGAGAGAATTAAATCTGGTCAGGGACATCAAGGGCAACAAGAAAAGCTTCTATAGGTATGATGGTGATAAAAGGAAGACTGGGGAAAATGTGGGCCCTCTCCAGAGGGAAACGAGAGACCTAGTTACCTGGGATATGGAGAAGATTGAAGCACTCAATGACTTTTTTATGGCAGTTTTCAACAGCAAGTGCTCTCACCATATCACCCAAGTCACAGAAGTCAAAGGCAGGGACTGGGAAAATTAAGAACTGCCCACTGCAGGAGAAGGCCAAGTTCAAAACCATCTAAGGAACCTGAAGGTACACAAGTCTATGGGACCTGATGAGATCCATCTGTAGGTCCTGAGGGAACTGTTAGATGAAGTTGCTAAGCCACTATCCATCATATTTGAGAAGTTGTGACTGTCCAGTGAATTTCTCACTGACTGGAAAAGGGGAAACAATAACCCCCATTTTTAAAAAGGGAAAAAAGATAGAGCTGGGCAACTACAGGCCAGTCAGTCTCACCTCTCTCCCTGGCAAGATCAGGGAGCAGATCCTCCTGCAAAATACGCTAAAGCACATGGAAAATAAGGAGGTGATTTGTGACAGCAAATACAGCTTCACTAAGGGCAAATCATGCCTGACAAATTTAGTGGCCTTCTCTGACTGGGTTACAGTATTGGTGAATAAGGGAAGAGCAATTGATGCCATCTACCTGCACTTGTGAAAAGTATTTGACACTGTCCCACACATGTTTGTCTCTAAATTGGAGAGACATGGATTTGACAGGTGGACCACTTGATGAATAAGGAATTGGCTGGATGGTCACACTCAAAGAGTTGTGGTCAACAGCTCAATGTCCAAGTGCAGACCAGTGATGAATGGCATTCCTCATGGGTTGGTACTGGGACCAGCGCTGTTTAACATCTTTGTCAATGGCATAGACAGTGGGATCTAGTGCACCTGCAGCAAGTTTGCAAAAAAACCAAGTTGTGTGGTGAGGTTATGCGAACCTTGTGAAGTTCAACAAGGCCAAGTGCAAGATCCTGCACCTGGGTCAGGGCAATCCCAAGCACAAATACAGGCTGGGCAAAGAATGGATTGAGAGCAGCCTTGTGGAGAAGGACTGGGGGTTCCTGGTTCATGAGAAGCTCGACATGAGCTGGCAATGTGCGCTTGCAGCCCAGAAAGCCGACTACATCCTGGGATGCAGCAAAAGAAGCATGGCTAGCAGGTTGAAGGGGGTGATTCTTCCCCTCTACTCCATGCTGGTGAGGCCCCACCTGGAGTACAGTGTTCAGCTCTGGAGCCCCCAGCATAAGAAGGACATGGACCTGTTGATGCGAATCCAGAGGAGGGTCACGAAGACAGCCAGAGGGCTGGAGCACCTCTCCTATGAAGACAAGCAGAGAGAACTGGGGTTGTTCAGCCTGGAGAAGAGAAAGCTCTGGGGAGACTTTATAGCAACCTTCCAGTACCAGAAGTGGGCCTACAGGAAAGCTGGAGAGGGACTTCTTACAAGGCCATGAAGTGATAGGACAAGGGGTAAAGGCTTTATACTGCAAGAGGGTAGATTTAGATTAGATATAAGGAAGAAATTCTTCACTCATAGTGAGGGTGGTGAGGCACAGGAACAACTTTCCCAGAGAACCTGTGGATGCCCCCTCCCTGGAAGTGTTCAAGATCAAGTTAGATGGGGCTTTGAGCAACCTGGGGTAGTGGAAGGTGCTCCTGCCCATGGCAGGGGGGTTGGGACTAGATGATCTTCAAGGTCCCTTCCAACCCAAACCATTCTATGGTTCTATGATTTGTATTTTACATGCTTGTTGTGAAAAAGTGTATTAATTTATTCCAGGTCCTTCCATTCTATTATCATCCTTTCTGTAACACATTTTCTGAGAAAATCTACCTGGCTTGGTTGGAAAAATGTAATAATAGACCTGAAACCTGCTTATCTCAGTATGAACTGTTTGATGTCACCGTATCAAACAATATAAATTCTACAAATTTGGTCTTTTGTTGTTTTCTGGCCTTTTTTTTTTTTTAGTATTTTTTACAAGGTTTGATTGTTAGCTAAAGCAGTCATTGACAGATGTTCTTACTGAGCTGATGTTGCTAGAAGAAATAAACTTGGCATGACTTTCTCTTTAATGCTCTTGTAATTTGCAAAGTTATGGCAGCCACATAAAAGGGTTGTTGCATGGTGTCTTTAGGAAGACCTGGGGACTTCAGAGTTCCTAATCTTAGTATTCCTTCTGTTACTTGTATAAAACACTTACTCATATAGTTTCCTGAAAATTTTGAGATTGACTCCCTTAAAAACAAAATGAAAAGATGAGTGAACAGGATGGGACTGACTCAGACTCAATCCCAGCAGTACAGGCAGTGTGAACAACTTAGACTCAAACCTAATAGTGTGGTGAGATGAATGAAGTCTAATATCACATCTAATAAAGACTGTTCAGATGTATGCCACGTTCTTAAACACTTTCCTAGGAGTCAGTGTGCAAAGTGAAGATTGTAGACAATAATGTACTTCTGGAACATACAACCAAAATAGACATCTTTAAGTCATTATTCTTTTTTCTTGTTTATCTGTTCCTCACAAGCTTAAACCGCATTACAGCTGTCTGTTTATTAAAGGAATGTTCATGCTAGAAGTATCTAAATAGAGCAGCAATGGGTAATAAATGCCTATGGTTCACTACTTATTTACCCATGCATCAGTTATTCCTGTCTGATGTAAAGAAGGAAAACTTTTGAGAGGCTAAAAATATGAAAAGCAGAATGTCAATTTCATAACTTCAAACATTGCATTTGATGCCGACTAATACTCTGTCATGGAATAATTGATCTCCAGACTGGGTTTTCTGGCATTTTGCCCCTGTGGGCTAACTAGAGTCCAACCAAGATCAAAAGTGCCTTTGAAATCCTGTGTTCAGAGACAAGGCAAAAATGTGTTGGATGATCTAGGGCACAATAACTAGAACACAGAGAAAAAAGATTGGTACATTTCTCCCCAGATGGTGCATTAGATCAAGAGATACACTGCTGAAATGCTGATGTAACCTTGGACTGAAATGACAGTGACTTCTGTAAGACTTTTAATAGCGTAAGATCAACATGACCATAAACACTAAGTACATAGCATATAACTATTCATCTAGCCAAGAAAGGATAGACTCCTGTCTTAGAAGTGTAAATATTTTTATACTATGCTATGTCATGTCATGTCACGAACTGAATTAATAACCTTTAGTTTCCCAAAGAAGATGAGGATGACTATTAGTCTTTTTGGTATTTTTCTGTGGAAAGAGGCTGTAGCTACCCAAGAAAGGATTTAGGCACGGACTGTGCCATTTCAGCAAAATGCTGGCAAATGAGTTTTAAAACTTCTTGCTTAACCTCCTGTTTGAGATATCTGGGATGTCTAACAGCTATGCTTCTAGGTGTTTAACAGTTTGACTCAAAGTGATGTCCATTTTTTTTGCATAACAGCTTATCCTTCAGGAAGCAGAAGACTGATATTCAAGGTCCATCTCAGGAACAAGGGACTTGAACCCTCATCTGCCACACTCCAATGTATTTGGATATCAGGTTTTCCATTCTCCTGTAGAAGTTGTGACATATTTTTATTAGTTTTTCAGGCTCCCCATTTTAGAGGACCTGTATGTCATTGAAAAATTCTAAAAAGAATGATGACTTGTTTTCTGCTGCTAACTGTATTTTGAGGAAAATGGCTCTGGACATATTCTGCCTTCTGGAAAGAAGAAATTCAGCATCAGCTATGAAACTTGTGAGAGAAAAGAGATGTTGGCTATTCCAAATAGCAATCTTCTCCATACTTCCTCTACCTGTGTTACTATGCATAATAGAATTCAAGATTCACTCAATGAGAGTATCATCCTGGCAAACTAGTACTTGGGGCACACACCCATAATAGCTGAGACCTGAGCATCTTGTGCTCTTCATGTATTTTATCTAACGTTTGTTTAATCCAAAATTGTAAATGCATATGGAGTCTCATAAACAGACACATTCTTGCCCTGCCTTTCTGGCTAAATGAGTGTTTAAGTCATTTGTATTTGCAGTTGCTATTTTTCAGCCTGACCTAACAAAACAGTGCTGGTGGACAGGGACACAATTATGCAGATTAGTTGACATCTTGTTAGATTCTTCAGAGAACTGTTTTGAGTAATAAATTAATCTTAAAAACAAATAAAACCAACATCCCCACAAAATATTTTTTTAAAAAAATTAAAAACCTCAAAATTAAGAACCTAATCTACTTTGCTGCCTAATTCCTAAGTACTTAAATATTTCTAACTTTATAAGAATGGAATTACCTATATAAACCTGCATTTCATTATCATGAAATTTCACATATAATTAATATATGTATTATTCATTATATATATATTGCTTAGTACACACAAAAAATTAACTAGAGAAGTTTCTGTCAAGAGGGACCTTCTGCTAGTTATACTGTCTTAACCCCTCTAGCTAAATTACAAACTATTTTTTTTCTAAGGAGAGCAACTTTGTAAAGAAAATTATGATTATTCAACGCCTCTAAAATATTGGTAATTTCTCAGTTAGTATAGGATTTAATGATTGTCTGACAAAATCCTCAGACCATTCCCAGAGTTTTTCATAAAATCTAAGACAACTTAAACAAGTTTTGTGACTGGTGCTGTACTGCAGTTTCAGTAACCTGTTCTCTAAAAGCAGATAAGAGAGAAAAGTAGCCAACATAGTAACTCATTCTGCTGGTGGTGATTGGCACCTAAGAGATACTATTCTGCTTTCATTTTTCAGATATCATAGTACTGACAATGACTCTTTAACTTTGAGTAGAAACAGATTTCACTAATAGAGCCAAATTGCAAGATTTATCAGGATTCATATTTCAAAAGTGTTAGGTCTTGAAAGTCTATAAAATTTTTTTCATGACCAAGTTTATACAATGCCTTTAGAAAGATGTGATTTCATTAGTCAACACCTAGTGAGTGGGTTGAATTAATGATTAACACTATGTAAGATTTGCTGAATATGTTAACTTTTCAGCTGTAATTGGTATTAATGAAACTTAACAATCCTACTGACTATAAATCAAAATTACCATACAGGAAAACAACTACTCTGCTATTTTTTTAAGGTTTAACTATATTTTTATGGAAAACTGTTCCATACTAGAAACAGAACTGCATAATATGATAAGAAAGATTATAAAATTGCGTATCAGTGGCTTATAACAGTTTTCAAAATGACTTCTCCTTATCCAAAGTCAAAATCATAATGTGACATATAGGATGCATAGGAAATAATATTATTTACCTTATACTATTTTTAATATTTCTAATTTTAAGTAATATGGGTTATAGTGTTAATAAAACAGTAAAAAAATATCTCTTAAATAGGATAAAACTTTTCTCTACCCCATGAGTGTAAAAAGATTACACTGGCTGACTCCTGAAAAGCATAAGGCTTACAGAATAATTGAAAAAAACCCAAACCAAACCAAAACAAAACCAAAAACCAAAAATTACCTAACATATTTTAGCTACAGAGACTATTAATGTCAGTAAGTTGAAATACTTGTCAGACTTCAGTTTCCAGTTGTTCAAAATTGTTGACTTTATCAGTCCCAACATTTTTTCTAGCTGTTTGACATTAGTCACAACAAGTAAGTGCTGCAAATTTGGCCTCATCCTCATGGTGTGTCAAGCAAGGACATTACCTCATAGACATGTCATAATGATGAATTAATTAAAGCAGGGGAAGTGCTCAGATTATGCTAATGAACTCTACTGCCAAAGCTAAAAATAAGTAACTTCAAAAATAGCCATGGAAACCTTTAGAGGCAATTATTTAATTACAGGGCACCTTTAAAGAAATGAATGATAACTCAGGTGAATATAATTATTTTTCCAGCTATGCAACCTCACAACAGCAGCTAAAAAACAGCATTTAAGTTCAGTTCAATGACCCCGAGTTGCCTTCCAACCCTTGCCATTCTGTGCCTGTGTCTGTGACAACTGTTTGCAATAATTATGCATTAAGTTTTAATTGTTTAGTTACTATAGCTGCATTTGACATCTGAGATATCACTTAGCTCCCTCTTAAATTTCTCATTAAAAATAGAATCAAGGTATCATGTACTAAGCTCTTAATATGTTGTTACACATAAAAACCCTGACGGTACCTTCAGAAAAGTCCCAGTAGTGCTGAAAATGGGTGATACATTAATTAAAGTAAGTGTAATGCTCAGATGTTATGATAATCCAGTCTTAATGGGTTGTTGATGATGTTTTACACTGTTCATTTCTGTTTGCTACAGAAAGGATGCAGAGGGACTAAAATAGAACCCCACAGTGTCTTTACACTAAAATTATTTAGGCTTGACTGAAAGAAAAAACTTGGTTATATTTAACCACTTCAGTTCAGCTTTTGTGATTGGAAAGACACCTGCTGAATGGCTACCTAAATTCAGTAGGTTCTTCCTTTTTAGATCTGAAATTTTCCACCAGAGCTTTTGTAGCAACAGATATAATACTGATCTGCCCAGTCAGGTTATTTACTCTCCAGATAAGACCCACCAGAATTAGAAGATATGCTGACAAGATCTTAATGTCCTGAGTGACACAGTTGACAAATAATGCTCCAAACACAGTCTGCATATACTGACTTCACTGAGATGTCAAAAGCAAACCAATAAATAACATGGGAGTCTAGGCCCCTTTCATTTAAAAACACAAGGGGTAGATGTATTTTCTTTTTATATAATATCCTACCAGATAGCCAGCTTCAGTAGGTTTAGGCATACCTCAGCCCACCGCAATTCAAATATGCTTTCAATGCTCAAGCACATGAGCCAGCCACCATGTCAGAAGCTAAATGAAGTGTTACAGTTGTTCAGTTGTCGTGAAAATGGGCCGCTGTGTAGCAGTAAATGAAAGACGGCCAAAAGACAAATCAAAACCCCCTCGTATATAGTGCCTAGATTTCCAGTTACCATGCTGTTTCTCACATAAAGTCTGACTATGAGCTTTAAATACAGTTGGAAGTGATGGGGTTTTTTTATTGCAGCAGTATTTTCCTCTATCACTGGACTATAAAAAACAGAGGTGTCAAAAGGAACAAGGCAGATAATAAATTCATAGGTCAAAACTCAGACGACTGAGCTTTTTATGCAGCTCTAGCCAAACCAACACACCTCCACACGTTATGAAAATAATAATTGCACAGAATGTAAATATAATCAAAGCAAAGACTATTTAAAACCTTCAAGATGCTAAAACAGTTGTTATAAATATCTAAATTATTTGAACTATTAGTAAATTTAAGAGATTTCTATTCTCTCCATTCTAGAGATGAAAGAGGATTTATGTTTTATACCTTTCGGTTGCTAAACCCTAGTCCTACAGTAGATTCCTGGGCTACCAGTAAAAGAAGGAAGGTGAGTTAAACTGTCCATGATAGAAACAAAGAGTCCTTGAGACTGATTAGGAAATATCTGTTAAAATCAATGTATGTAACTCAAAGTTTTTACTGCAGTTCACAGAATCACAGAATCGCAAGGGTTGGAAGGGACCTCGGAAGATCATCTGGTCCAACCCCCCTGCTAAAGCAGGCTCTCCTAGAGCATGCTAGACAGGACTTCGTCCAGGCGGGCTTTGAATATCTCCAGAGAAGGAGACTCCACAACCCCCCTGGGCAGCCCGTTCCAGTGCTCAGTCACCCTTAGAGTAAAGAAGTTCCTCCTCATATTCAACTGAAACCTCTTATGTTTCAGTTTGCACCCATTGCCCCTAGTCCTGTCACTGGACACCACTGTAAACAGGCTCCTCCCGTCCTCTTGACTTCCGCCCTTAAGATATTTGTAGGTGTTGATGAGATCCCCTCTCAGTCTCCTCTTCTTCAGGCTGAACAAGCCCAACTCTCGCAGCCTTTCCTCGTAGGGGAGATGCTCCAGACCCTTTATCATCCTCGTTGCCCTCCTCTGGACTCTCTCTAGGAGTTCCTCGTCTTTCTTGAACTGGGGAGCCCAGAACTGGACACAGTACTCAAGGTGGGGTCTCACCAGGGCAGAGTAGAGGGGGAGGATAACCTCCCTCGACCTGCTGGCCACACTCCTCCTAATACACCCCAGGATTCCATTGGCCTTCTTGGCAACAAGGGCACACTGCTGGCTCATGGTCAGCTTGTCGTCTACCATGACTCCCAGGTCCCTCTCGGCAGAGCTGCTTTCTAGCAGGTCAGCCCCCAGCCTGTACTGGTGCATGGGGTTCGACCTCCCCAGGTGCAGCACTCGGCACTTGCCCTTGTTGAACTTCATCGTGTTCCTCTCCGCCCAACTCTCCAGCCTGTCCAGGTCCCGCTGAATGGCAGCACAGCCTTCCGGCGTATCAGCCACTCCTCCCAGTTTTGTGTCGTCGGCGAACTTGCTGATGGTGCACTCTGTCCCCTCGTCCAGGTCATTGATGAACATGTTGAACAACACTGGGCCAAGTACCGAGCCCTGGGGAACTCCACTAGCTACCGGCCTCCAGCTGGACTCTGCCCCGCCGATCAGAACCCTCTGAGCCCTGTCATTCAACCAGTTCTCAATCCACCTCACTGTCCACTCATCCAACCCATACTTCCTGAGCTTCCCTATGAGGATGTTATGGGAGACAGTGTCAAAAGCCTTGCTGAAGTCGAGGTATACAACATCCACTGCTCTCCCCTCGTCAGCCCAGCCGGTCATGCCATCATAAAAGGCAGTTTTTAGAATACATGGCAGAGGAGAAAGGAGATAGGGTATTCTGGGCTGAGTTTTACTAATTTTGCCTGTTGACACTCTGTCTTGTTGGGACAGCTGTGTTTTCTTGGGGTTGGCCAACAAACAGCGTGGAACTGATAATGTGCATATCTCTGCATAGGGGATACCTTATTTTCAATATTTTCTAAAAAAGATCTTAACATGAAACAGAAATTATTTTTTTGCATTTGCAAACTAGCTAGCAGACTACTCTTCTCTCAACCACACTATCCATATAGTTAATATATCATAAAAGTGAGATCCCAGGAACTTCAATAGTATGACATGTTTCCATTACTGTAGGAGCAGGCTCAAGCCAATCCACTGCTCTTTGGTCGGTTCTGTTTTGTTTTGTTTTGTTTTCCTTGTTGTCATCTCTTTTCAGTGGTCCAAAAGTGTTAAAGTCTCCAGCACCTAGATTAATCTGTATTATCTATCATCAGAAGATAGAAGCATAAGTATTCCTAGCTAAATGTCACTGTAAGATGTGCAAACAAAACATATGTGAAATTCTGATAAGCAAGTGTGAAGACAAGGTTATTAGTTTTGTGACCATACTCTTTACCAGTGAATTTAGCCCAGTATTTTAACAATAAGGAACCACTGAGTATGGGTCAAATTGCTATCCTGAGCCTAGTGTTTGTTTTCTCTTGATTAGAAACAGGATTTGCTAAAAATGCATAGCCAGTATTTCTTCCTTTTCTTATTCTGAGAAAAACCACCGCTTTCTGTTCAGAAGACACTTCATATTCTTTTTCTCATTCTAATTAGTGGTATTGTGTACTGCTTAAAGATAAATTTCTTCCTTTCTTCAATGGTATTATAGTTGTAGTAATGAAACATATTTGGCATCATCTGTAGCTAAAACTATGTTTATATTTGTTGTATAATGATTTTTTTTTCCTTTCTTTTATGCCTAACATTTAGGGTTTGATTATGGCTAGAGAAATATTGTATACCCCTATTTTCCACAAAGCAAAGAAATGTTCCACGTGGTTGTAAGGAGATGCCTGATGCTCTTCTTCTTTGATGATATGACATAATTTCAAATGAATTCTGGCAAAAAACTGTGACTGGGACCAGAGTTACACAATATTCTGAAGTTAAAATTTTAGATTAAACAATTATCTCAGCCCATTTGGCCTCCCCTGACAAAGTGTAAAAGAAACCTGAATAAAGTATTATCTCTTCCAAGGAAGAAAAACAAACACTAAAAAAGAGTTTAGTATCTTTTCAACAGACCTAGGATCATGAAGAGACAGTCATAGCTATGATGTCTTTCCTGGTCATGCTTTAACAATTCTTAACATGAAGTAGTGATTATAACTCCTCAGAGCCCTCATTCCACTTCTAAAGCTATTTTTGTTTCTTTCAGTAGTCACAGAACCTGTCTCAGCTGTTTCTGCCCCTTGTTTCTCTCTTCTTTTTTAAATTCAGTGTTACAACTCTGGCATAACAGCAGAACAACATCAGAGTATGAATTTTCCAAAATGGACATATTTCTAGGAGAGTTTCTCAAAAGGGTGTAATTGCGCAGTATTCCCTAGAAACAAAGCAACATTAAGTCCAGCAGGAAATCATGTTTTACTGGTCATTTTCAGAATTTGGCAGCATCACAAAGCCAAAATCTGGGTTTAACCTAGCTCCAGTGCAAGAAGATATAATCAGATTTCATTGTTTTGTCTTCCTTTTTTCCCTCCTCTAATTTCTTTCACACTGTTTCTGCCATTTCTGGAGGTGGCTCACGAAATTTTTGGCACTTTTCCAAAGCTATATTAAAAAAACAGAACCACAGCTGAAGCAATCAGTATTTGTTTCTAGCTCAATACTATGTGACCTGTTTCCACAGACATATTTGCAAAGCAAGAAAGTACTTCTGCATTTTATTCCCTGTGTTGTTTTGTTCTGGTTTGGTTTGGTTCCTTCCAAGTTTCCCTGGCAGTATTTTGAATGACAGTTTTAAGACTCTTTTTCAATCAATTTTCTCTTTGTATTTTGCAGCCATTTAAGATAAATTTGCAAGATTAGAGGTGCTGTGTGCCTGTCAATCAATGGCAAAAGTAAACTTTTAAAGAGCTTTTTATAACAATTTATTCTTTCAAGCTATGAAGGACTTATCTACCAAAGACTGTTAGAGATGCAAGTTGTTCACTAGCTACCGGGTTGTTTATTTCAAATTCCAGTTGTATTTGGCTTTTGTTTATAGATAAGTCATCAGAAAACACTTGCAAATTGGTTGTTCAAGCTGTGAAGTGGAATCCATTGATTAAAATTAAACTATATTTGAGAAAGGCTGTAAGAGAACAGAAGAGGGTGACAGAATTTGACCTAAAGTCATTGGTATTGTTAAATATTACAAAAATTTTATTCATAACAGTATTTGTTATTGACCAAGAGTAGCTTTTACGCTGCTGACTGTGGGATCCTATGCCACTTGAGTTTTGTTGAGGCTCACTCCAGTAACATCTGAATTATTTTTCTCTTGAGCTAATCATAGATGAAAGCAGTGATACACATGCCAGCACCAATACTACAACCCCAATACACAAGAACAGGAAAAATAATACTACATAGCATGAGGCGACACCCACTAACTAGTAAGTGCCCAGACCTGTGACTGCTACCAAAGCAAACCAGAATTTTCATGAGTAAAAGTCCCTATGTGTCAACAGTGCCATATTAAACTACAGTCTTTTTCTACCATATCTCATTCAAATCTCATGCACATTTGTAAAACATACATTTTAAACTTTCTGAATGCCAAATTACTGAAAATTGATAAAGCAAATTTCTTTCTGTATGCTTTGGGAATTCTAATGACTAAGAAGAAATTAAGTGCCTATGTAGAGTGACTACTTTTTTCTTCTGACATTGTTTTGACGTAGATACTATAGATTTTCAGTTGACTGTAAAACTTCAGGTTTAAAACTCTATGTGATACAATGACTAGCTTTCTGCAAAATACATAGAAATGCATCACAGCTGAATCCAAATTTTTGTGCTTATCACTACTAGAATTATAAGAAAACTCCTACTGGTTTATCTTTTTATTGAAACATCTAAAGCTTGAGACAGGTTTCATTGAAAAAAAAAATTGATGTAGGCAAAGCTCTTAAGGTTGGATATATAGCAACTTTAAATTCCTCTCAAACAGTAATTTCAGGATAGGGATTAATAGTTTCCCTATGTCCTGGTTTCAGCTGGGATAGAGTTAATTTTCTTCATAGTAGCTAGCATAGTGCTGTATTTTGGATTTAGTACTAGAAGAATGTTGATAACACACTGATGTTTTTAGTTGTTGCTAAGTAGTGCTGAGACTACTCAAGGACTTTTTGAGCTTCTGCTTGGCCAGGGGCATAATAAGCTGGGAGGGAGCACAGCTAGGACAGCTAACCCAGACTGACCAAAGAGCTATTCCATACCATATAACGTCATGCTCGGGGGGGTTTAGTTGGTTGGTCACGGGCAGAGTGATGGCAGCTCGGGCAGAGTGATTGCTGCTCAGGACAGGCTGGGCATCAGTCAGCAAGTGGTGAACAATTGCATTGTGCATCACTTGTTTTATATATTCTGTATATTCTCTTACCATTATTATTATTACTATTGTTATTCTTGTCTCTTATTAGACTGTCTCTATCTCAACCCACGGGTCTTTTTTTTTTCCAATTCTCTCCCCCATCCCACTGAGGGAGGGGGGGGAGTGAGCGAGCAGCTGCATGGTGCTTAGTTGACAGCCGGGTTAAAGCACAACACCTATAACAGGCGAAACATGATAGTTTTAATTGAATTTTCTGGGATTTTTTTTTTTCTATAAATCTTGAGCTAAAAATGACACTTGGTTTGTGAACCTAGAATCTTGAGCATTAACTTAAGAGATAAAAATTAATTCCAATAAAATCTGTGATAAAAAGAAGAATCAGTTTCACACAGGTCTGCTAATACAAACAGATCACTTGAGCAATAACTGTGTCTGCAAGGGGAGAAAGAAAATCAAGAAAATGAAAGAAAGTTAAGCCCAAAGACCTTATCCCCAGGGTACTCAGTCCCCCGAGCTGGAAGATGGGGACAGTGAGTGGAATAAACCCCCCATAATCCAGGAGGAAGCAGTCTTTGACCTGCTATGCCACCTGGACATCCACAAGTCTATGGGGCCGGATGGGATCCACCCAAGAGTGCTGAAGGAGCTGGCAGAGGAGCTCGCCAAGCCACTCTCCATCATTTATCAGCAGTCCTGGATAACAGGCGAGGTCCCAGATGACTGGAGGTTGGCAAATGTGATGCCTACCTTCAAGAAGGGCTGGAAGGAGGATCTGGGGAACTACAGACCTGTCAGCTTGACCTCAGTACCAGGGAAGATTATGGAGAGGTTCATCTTGAGTGTGCTCACCAGGCACATGGAGGACAATCAGGGGATCAGGCCCAGCCAGCATGGGTTCATGAAAGGCAGGTCTTGCCTAATCAACCTGATTTCCTTCTATGACCAGGTGACCCGCCTGGTAGATGAGGGAAAGGCTGTGGATGTTGTCTACCTGGACTTCAGCAAAGCCTTCGACACAGGCTCCCACAGCATTCTCCTGGAGAAGCAGACAGTTCATGGCCTAAAAGGGTGTACTCTTCGCTGGGTTAAAAACTGGCTGGATGGCCGAGCCCAGAGAATTGTGGCGAATGGAGTTAAATCCAGTTGGCGGCCGGTAACAAGCGGTGTCCCCCAGGGCTCAGTTCTAGGGCCGGTCTTGTTTAATATCTTTATCAATGATGCAGATGAGGGGTTTGAACGCACCCTCAGTAGGTTTGCAGACAACAACAAACTGGGTGGGAGTGTTGATCTGCTTGAGGGGAGGAGGGCTCTGCAGAGGGACCTGGACAGGCTGGATCAATGGCCAAGGCCAACTGTATGAGGTTCAACAAGGCCAAGTGCTGGGTCCTGCACTTTGGTCACAACAACCCTATGCAGCTCTACAGGTTTGGGGAAGAGTGGCTGGAGAGCTGCCTGGTGGAAAAAAGACCTGGGGTTACTGGATGACAGCTGGCTGAATGTGAGCCAGCAGCGTGCCCAGGTGGCCAAGAAGGCCAACAGCATCAGGAATAGTGTGGCCAGCAGGAGTAGGGAAGTGATCGTGCCCCTGTACTCCACACTTGTGAGGCTGCACCTTGAATACTGTGTTCAGTTTTGGGCCTCTCACTATAAGAAAGATGTTGCATTGCTGGAACATGTCCAGAGAGCAACAAAGCTGGTGAGGGGTCTGGAACACAAATCTTGCGAGCAGTGGCTGAGGGAACTGGGGTTGTCTGGAGAAGAGGAGGCTGAGGGGAGACCTGATCGCCCTCTACAACTACCTGACAGGAGGCTGTAGCGAGGTGAGGGTTGGCCTCTTCTCCCTGGTAACGGGTGATAGGACAAGAGGGAATGGTCTGAAGTTGCGCCAGGGCAGGTTTAGGTTAGACATTAGGAAAAATTTCTTCACAGAAAGGGTTGTCAGGCTCTGGAATGAACTGCACAGGGAGGTGATCAAGTCCCCATGCCTGGAGGTATTTAAAAGAAGGGTAGATGAGGTGCTTAGGGACATGATTTAGTGGTGGGATGGCAGGGTTAGGTTAACGGTTGGACTTGATGATCTTAAAGGTCTTTTCCAACCTAGACGATACTATGATTCTCTGATTTGACTTACCTGCTAGATAAATGCTGAGTTTGGCCCTGACAACACTCCTAATTATCTGGGATTGCCCAGATATGGAACTTCTATGCTGAAAGCTGACTCAACTTTAAATGGAAACTGAACAAAGTTTTGAGGATCACAGTAATGACATTCAAGCCTGAGGGTGTCTTAACCTAATGCACAGTAATCCATTCTCTATAGAAAAAAAATAAAGATACAAAGGAATATGTTAACTGCTCTATAGTAACTATGACTGTGCTCTTCTCTCTATAAATAATGAGAGTAATATTTAATTATTTTCTTTATTTTTTTTATTATAATAATAATAGAATATAATTAAAAAGAGAGTAAAAGTATTATGTCCTTGTTATGATTAAATATATTGCAATATCTTAATCAGTGTCTTTGCATGTTCCAAGAAAAAGTATGTTTGTGCTTAAAAAATATTAAACCCCGTTTATTTTTTTCACCAAAACAAATAAACTGCAGATCTCAGAATTATCCTCTTTGTTCCAATCGGCAATTACAGCTGACTCATCTGTTGGTTATGTTTCAACCGTAGAAATGCCTAATGAACTTGTGATAAATAAGTTTTTTTTTATTCTGAATTTCAGATTAGGTGAAATCTTTGATCCTGGAAATTTTCTAGATCAAGAAACAATCCTTTTTTGGTCTCAGTGATTATGATGAATATGGCAAGCAATATTTTTCACTTTTATTAGAAAATATATTGTGTGAAAAAGGTGTAACTGTTCTTTTTTAAATTTAAAAAAGACCTCCTACATTTTTTCACGGTAACTAATTCAACATAGAAACAAAAATTCAATGTTTCACCTCTCCTTCAGCCTTACTGGGACAACAATCCCAATAATCCTGCTCTTTAGAAATATTTAATGTGTTCTCCCTCCTACTGAAGTGTTAGTAGTACTCAAATGAAACAACTGAAGATGAAAAGAGTTTTAAACAAAAGATGGAGAACAAGATAGACAGACAACAGCTTGAGAGGAGATGGAAAGCTACAAGGCAAATTAGACTCTTGGTGGGAAGAAAACTCTTGCAAGCATAAGTGAAAGTTCATCCCCCCAGTCATATTCCCCAAAGTATTTTTAGTATCTCAGGCTTTCTCCTTCCCCTTTCCCTACAATCTAAAAAGTATTCTGATGACAAATTTTAGTTTGCTGTTCCAAACACAATAACATAATGGAATGGCAAAATTCTACTTTTTTATGTTCCTGAGAAGTCTTGAGTCCATTCCACTTTCTATGTTCACATACATGCTATTTTCATATTGAACAGTGTCTCACAGGTGTCCCATAAAACCTCTCTTTTGCACATCAAATTCCAGTGAAGAGATGAATTCACTTAAAGGAATAGAATAATCACTTTGGACAGAAAGCACTCATTATTTTCACTTGGTATATTCATGCCTTTGACTTTTTCTTCCTAAGTGTTGAGGATACATGGCTCAAACGTTTGTGGGAAGCTGTTGTAAACTTCCTGATTTTATACTAAGTGAAACCCCGTATGATTAAATGACTAATTCCCAGTCCAAACCTGCAGAATCCTACACTGCATTTTGGCTCTCAATATACCATATGCACATTTTACTGGTAATCTTACCATAAAGCTTCATACCTACATTTAGTTCCATGTAGAACATTCTTCAGTGTGTTAGCCTGTGTGTTCTTATGTTTTCCATTAAGAACTTGAACACTATGACTAATCATGAAAGTACACAAGGATTAAGCCTCATCTCCTTTAGAAATGAATCATTGAAACAAATAAACTCAAAACCCCAAGATGAAAAGAAAACTTTCTTATCTTGAAGGAACTAAAAGATCCTTTAAAAATATTCTCACTTGCTTTTTTGTCCCACAGTGTGTCTGATTTCTGTACGAATATAGGAGAAATAATAGTAAAATGCATACAGAATGTTGTGGTTTAACCCCGGCTGACAACTAAGCACCACGCAGCCACTCACTCACTCCCCCCACAATGGGATAGGGGAGAGAATCAGAAGAGTAAAAATAAGAAAACTCGTGGGTTGAGATAAAGACAGTTTAATAGGTAAAGCAAGAGCCACGCACACAAACAAAGCAAAACAAGGAATTAATTCACCACTTCTCATGGGCAGGCAGGTGCTCAGCCATCCCCAGGAAAGCAGGGCTCCATCACGCGTAACTGTTACTTGGGAAGACAGATGCCATCACTCCAAATGTCTCCCTCTTCCTTCTTCTTCCCCCAGCTTATATACTGAGCATGATGTCATATGGTATGCAATAGCCCTTTGATCAGTTTGGGTCAGCTGTCCTGGCTGTGTCCCCTCCCAGCTTCTTGTGCACTTGGCAGAGCTGAGAGCTGAGAAGTCCTTGGCCAGTCTAAGCACTACCCAGCAACTAAAAACATCAGTGTGTTATCAACATTCTTGTAGTACTAATCCAAAACACAGCACCATACCAGCTACTAGGAAGAAAATCAACTCTGTCCCAGCTGAAACCAGGACAGAGACTAATAACGGAAAGTGGAATTCAGTAAGAAGTTCTGGAATTTTGGTTTCAAATTGGAGTCCAATGTGAGTAAGTTCTTCAGGACAAGGCCCTAAAGGAACCTTTCCTGTCTACTTCATTACATTCTTTATTAAAACCTGTAATGGATTTGTGATAACCTCAGTAGAGACATTGCATAATTTACGAATAAGCATATCTGCTTACATAAAGTTGATCCCAAGAAGTTCTTACTCCTTTGTACACCTGACAGTTCTGTGGGATTATTGCTTAATTAGTAGTTCAGCCCTGGAAGTGAAGATGCATATGAAATTATATTGAAATTCAAAAGATGCCATTTATCCTGGCTATATGCTAGTCATTGCAGTTATCATAGGAAGTCTATTTAACCTGTTTTTTGTAGTGGCCCTGTTGGAATAAACACTGCTGAAAATAAATAATAATAATAATTGAAGCGTGAAATAACTGGAGGAATATCAGTAACTAATGTTTCAGAGGCCCTCAAATTAAGGGAAGCTAAGCAAAACACTGAACTTGAGATGGGTTTCTGAAGTGGGAGCAAGCTCATGTCCTGGTATCCCTGAATGCTGGCCCTTGGGTATCACCTGCCGGAAAATCATCCTACCTGCAAGGACATTTGCAAAGGAATTCACTCTGTCTTTGAAATTATACTCCTGCAGAAAGAAAACACAGTGGGATGAGAAGATAGGACAGAACCTATAGACTAGGATAAGGGTTAACTGGTTTTCAGTGCTCAAGGTTGCTTTTCTTTCCAGTTTGAAATTTAGAAGTACTGATAGCATGTCACAATCTAAGAGGAAGAAAAGGAACTTTTGTGCGAGGCAATCACATGCTGGAAGTATAAGGCATTGAATAAATTGACACATGAGAGCTGTGACTTCTCAGGCAGCCCAAGGTAACAGTGATGATGATTCTAATACTATGTGCTGATATGACTTTACCAGACCATGGATGCTGAGCAAATTAGTTAATTCAGCGACATGATTAAAAAATATTTCATAACATAGCAGAAGACTTCACAAAGGTGTTCTTTTAATGAAAGGGAAGTACTTTGTAAAAACACAAGCCCTGCAATGACAGAATTCCTCTAACAATCTAGTCTTTTAAATTCCTCCAACAGGCACGTCATTCATCTCAAACAAATCAGAGAACTGCAGGTGCTGAAGCCATGTAATGATTTAGGTTGACATTTGTCAGTTAATATCCACATGTCACAAACATAGTCAATGTTTCTGACAATGTTTTCATACTACTTCAGTTCAGGAGAAAGGATGAAGATTCCTATCAGCCTATCTTTCTGATATTTTCCATGGAATTTTTTTTCAGTTAGTCTTAACATGAACACCTTTAAGTTTTTACTTCATAAGAATATGTTCAGACATAACAAATTTGTTTACATGTTCAAATATGTTTGCAGCTTGTGTTGTTTTTCAGATTTATAAATGTTAGATATTGTTTACTCAGAGCACTAGATGTACTGGAAAATATTTGAACCAAGGTAAATTTATTGTTAAAGATGGTCCAACTTAAACATAACAGCACTTGTTTGTGACTTTAAAGTTCTATATTAAGACCTCATATTTCAAATTGAAACAAATTTGTAACAGACTGAGCAGTCAGCAAACTATTTCATTTAGTAACTTAATTCTACTTGTTATATATTACCTCAAAAAGCTTTGTACAAGTGTTCCTCTGATAAAAGAGAAATGTTTAATGCAATGAGAGCATATTTCCAGCTTGATTAACACATCTCATAATCCTTCTTAAAACAAATTAGGCTAGAGTACCTAAAGTTCTGCCTCTGGATATTCCCCCAAAACCTTCAATTGCTATACAGCTGGGGCAAAGTTGTTAACAAGCTTTTATGTTTGAAGTGCAAATTAAGCAGAATTTAAGAGTCAATGCCCAAACTAGTGTCAATGTTCTGCCTCCTGAAAATGCTGAAGTACTTGACAAACCTAAGTTTTACTCAGAAATATTAAATCATTCACCTAAGGCTTGATTTTGCACAAGGCTACATATACTGGAATTTGGGTGAACCTTGAGAGTGGTCTTCTACCTTACTTTTGAGGTTATTTGAGTATTAGAAAACCTGCTGCCATCCAAATTTAAGCTTCTTGCTCCTGAGTTTTTTTTATACATTTAATCATAGGATCATAAAAACAGGGCAGGATAGGATTACAGGAGGTCAGCAATTTTATGTCAGGATCAACTCTAATAAAACTATTCTTGACAGGTATTTACTGAAGATGTATTTAAAAACCTCAGATTACATAAATTCAGCAGCTATGTAGGCAGCATATCATTTGGAAATAGGCCCAGTTTTGCTCCAGTGTACCAGTCCTTAATTTATCTTCTCTGCGATCTCAGGGCATTTCTGAGATCCATTCTAGAATGCAGTTTCCTTAGGAGAGAGAACAAGGGTTCTCCCTAGCAAAGCCTGTATGACTATGGTTCACAAGATAGTTCCCTACAGAAACCTCTCCAACCACCAGTGTTTTCTGGATCACTCTATCTTCCTCTTTCAGGCCATGTTGGCCCTCCAACATCACAGCTGTTCTAAGGATATGCCTCTTATTTTGGTTGTATGCTGGCACTTTGGTATCTTGCCTTAGAAACGTGAATGTTGTATGTAAGATAATTAAAATGATATTATCTTGGACACATTAGGATGAAGGTCACTTAAAAAAAAAACCAAAAAACCCCCAAAAACCAAAACCATTTTAAGTATTGCAGAATATTTCAGCTCAAAGACAGCTCCAGAAGGCTAAGAGAGAATAGCATGTATTGTAATGTCCTTTGAGCTACTTGCTTGTACTGCATGACACTGTAGTTTCATCTGTTGCTTATGTTTAGCATCATAAATCTGAAGACAGTCTATTCCAACCAAGTATTGCTCTACCTTTTTCATATAGTATATAAGAATTCTGAGCATTACAATAGGAAAACTTGATTTATTTTTATCCTTACACTATCTTGTGTGTCCTCATCTTGCTTTTATCACAGTTTCCAGTATTGTGACTTCTTTGAGTTTACATGGGAAAATGTCAGAATAAAGTAACGATCAGAGTCTATTGTAGTCCAGAAAGAAAGATCGATGGACTTCCTGAAGGCAAACTAAGATATATGAATCGGCGTATTCAGGATCACGAGGAATTCATTTATTTCTGCCACAGCACAGATTCATCAAAATTTGCAAATAAAGCCTGATGCTGAAACTCTTATGCATGCCAATAATCTTACTTTTGTGTGTTATCCATCAGTTTCAATAGCAATTGATAGCTTAGATTATTCACCTATATAAAGATTAAGAAATCAACTTTACCAACATTAAGGTAAATCACAGAAAATACCACAGTTTCTGGACAGTGATGCTGTACATTAATATTTCTGCATGTGTAATTCAGAAATGGGAATCAGCTCCAAACACACATTTAGATGTCTGCAGTCTAGGTGACTTGCTGAGCCAGTTGTTTGAATCTCCATTGGAGAAAACAGAGAACCAGTCAGTGGATGGATGTAGTCATTGGTGGTGAGAGAACTACTCAGTAGTCCAAATCCAAGTATTTATTTCAGAATTAACTGGTTCCCTAGCCTCCATTTAACAGCAGTCACAAACCAAATAAAATATAAAGCAAAATGTTGTTTTTAAGAAAAGATGCGAGGTACCCAATATATTCTTCTCAGGGACCACTGAATAAAATAATATGTCACATTTCTACATAAATTTGACATTGTTCTTTTGCTCCCAAATCCACATTAAATATCTTCAGCACAACTGAAATATTTTAGTAAATACTTCTTTCTTAGTGTAGCTACCATTTAGGAAAGAAACCAGACAGAAGTAAAACAGGTTCATCCTCTGATCTGTGCTAGACACCGAGTATTAATCTCATTATCTTTGGGGAAAAAAAAAAAAAAAAAGGCAAAATGTCTATGGGTCTCTCTTCCAAGGGCAGATAGCATTGCTTAATTGTCTAGCCTGTGCTTGCTTTGTGTGACCTCTTAACATTGAATGTGGTTTTACCATAACTCTCAAATATTGCCAGCAAGGTCAATGCAAATGATTCTTTAATATTCCATGTCACAGATCAGGCAAGGTGTCTATGGAATTTCCTGTTCATGCTGCATCAAGTCCTTCATCACTACTAGTGCACATAAGTTTCAGGTAGCCCTTGGAGAGCATGTGAGTGAAGAGCTGGAAAACATCAAAACATGGTTTGGTACATCTAAAACAAAATTCTACCTCTTTATATAAAATGGAAACTTTCATTTAAACAAATCTTAAAGGATTGAATGTTATGAAAGGTGAAGGACTTCTCAGTAACTGAGTATTTCTGAACTTTATTTTAATTGGTATAGTATGAAATAAGAAGAGTAAAGGCAGTGGAATAACAATGTAGCCCTTAAGAGTGGAAAAAGAAAAAATATCTGAGGCAGTTATAGCAAAGGTGGATGCTGTTAAATATATACATACTAGATATGTTTATTTAAGGTGTATTTCCTGAAAAAATGTATTATTACTTAGAAATAATTGCAGTTTCTGGAAGTGGAAAACATTTTCATGGCTTGCTACTAACTATGTGCTCTTGAATATTTTTTTGGCCTTTGATTTTGTTTCTACTGCACAGACAGCAATGTTTGGTACATATTCAGATAATTTAAAGAAAATAATTAGTTTGTATGTTGGTTTTTTGTTGTTTTTTTTTTTCCTCAGGCATTTTGGTAATCATGGAGGAATGTAATTATGCATAAAATAGTACTGAATGAATTCCTATATAAAAGGAGGTACATCATTTCTCATCCTTAGCAAGGAGCTACAGCTGTGGTGCTGATATAGGTAATTAGCTGCTTTTTACAGCTGATACAAGCCACATTTGCTGTCTGGATGCTCTGTGCTATGCAAACAGGCAGCTCCTATTTGCACAAGTCAGAAATAATAATAAAACTCCCTTTGCATATGCAGTCCAGAATTCTATCCACATTTAATAGTGCAAATAGCTTTCTATTTAAATGGTCACTTTAAGAGCTGAGAAACTGGAAGTCTTTTTCAGAGAGATTTGTATTGAATTTTTCATCTAACCAGGAACAACTGATGCCCTTGAAATGTTTGAATAAAAATGGTTAAACTATTGTATTGGGTTTTCATGGCAAGGTTTTGGTAGCAGAGGTGCTACAAGGGCGGCTTCTGTGAGAAGCTGCCAGAAGCGTCCCCTATGTCAGACAGACCCAATGCTAGCCAGCTTCAAGATGGACCTGCTGCTGGCCAAGGGTCCGCTTGTTGCACCTCTGTGATAACATATCAAAGAAGGGGGAAAAAATGTTGTGCAAGAGCAGCCAGGAGAAACACAAGTGAGAGGATGTGAGAGAAACAACTCTGCAGTCACCCAGGTCAGTGAAGAAGGAGGGGCAGGAGGTGCGCCAGGCCCTGCAACAGAGATTCCCCTGCAGCCCCTGGTGAAGACCATGATGAGGCAGGCTGTCCCCCTGCAGCCCACAGAGGCCCACAGTGGAGTAGCTATACACCTGTATCCCATGGAGGACCCCACAACAGAGCAGGTGGATGAGCCCAAAGGAAGCTGTGACCCCGTGGGAAGATCACGCCTGAGCAGGCTCTTGGCAGTACCCATGAGCCCTTGGAGAGAGGAGCCCATGCTGGAGCAGGTTTGCTGGCAGGACTTGTGACCCCATGAAGGACCCACACTGGAGCAGTTCATGAAGAACTCTAGCCCATGGGAAAGACCCACGTTGGAGAAGTTTGTGGAGGACTGTCTCCCATGGGAGGGACCCCACACAGGAGCAGGGGAAGAGTGTGAGGAGTCCTCCCTCTGAGCATGAAGGAGCGGCAGAAACAAAGTGTGACAAACTGACTGCAGCTCCCATTCTCTGTCCCCCTGTGCCTTTCAGGGGGAGAAGGTATAGAAAATTGGGAGCACAGTTGAGACCAGGGAGAAGGGAAGGGTTGGGTAAAGGTGTTTTAAGATTTAGGGGTTTTCTTCTCATTATCCTACTCTGATTTGACTGTTAATAAATTAAACTGATTTACCCAAGTCAAGTCATTTTTTCCCATTAAGGTAGCTGCTGAGGGATCACCCTGTCCTTATTTTGACCCATGAGTCTTTTGGTGTATTTTCTCTCCACTGTTCAGCTGAGGAGGGTGAGTGATAGAGCAGCTTTGGTGGGCACCTGGCGTTCAGCCAGGGTCAATTCACAACTATTTATAAAGCTGTAGAAGGTAAATGAAATACATTACTGGCAGTTTAACATAATGTTTGCATCCTGCTTTTTAAGTGTTGCAGCATCTGAGCTGTGTGGTAACTGCTAGAAAACTGAAATTTGGCAGCAACATTTGGTGACCTGCAAAAATCCATTTGAGTTTGGCCATGAGAGTTTAAAGCAATCCTCTGCATATTAAGGTTGTATTTGCATGGTTGATAGATGACAAAAGTAATGAACCATCAACATTTTATCTCCCTCACGGCTCTGTATGCCTATATTCTTAGTGGAAATTTTCAGTTAATACATGTCCTGCTGCTATCAAAATGGAGCAGAAAAAGAAAATAAAGTTAAGATAGAGGAATGCAGAGATTGTTTTCCAGATGGGAGAAAGAGAGACATGATGAGAGGTCCAAAAACAGTACTGTCATCCCAAAATTGTCAAAGTATTTATTATGTAACAAATGCATTAGTATAGCAATCATTACCTTCTCGTGCTGTGAAAGTGGTATGGAAAGTGTTCGGGCTTTCTCCAGTCAAAGAAGCAGACTTGTTTCAGGCAGGACTGGAAATCCATTTGTCCATAGTCCTGAGCAAAGCAGAAGCAACCAGGTGTATATATTTTTAAATGTCTCTACAGGAGGAAAATCATTTGTGCAGTTACAGTGATGCCTATTACAAAAGAATAATGCACGATGATATTGTATCATTGCAGAAAAGCCACAGCATGTCACTGTTTTCTGCAGATAACCTAGTACCTTTTATGAAAGAATTTCAATATGGTTTGGTTTTTTATTTTGTTTTGTTTTGATTTGTTAATTTAATGACATTCTCTTAAATAAACAAGTGTCCTGGTTTGGGCTGGGATAGAGTTAATTTTCTTCATAGAAGCTAGCATAGTGCTATGTTTTGGATTTAGTACTACAAGAATGTTGATAACACACTGGTTTTAGTTGTTGCCAAGTAGTGCTGAGACTACTCAAGGACTTTTTGAGCTTCTCCTGCATGGCCAGGTGCATAACAAGCTGGGAGGGAGCACAGCTAGGACAGCTAACCCAAACTGACCAAAGAGCTATTCCATACCATATAACGTCCTGCTCGGGGGGAGTTAGTTGGTCGGTCGGTTGCAGGGAGAGTGATCACAGCTCAGGGAGTGATCGCGGCTCAGGGAGTGATTGCAGCTCGGGACGGGCTGGACATCAGTCAGCGCGTGGTGAGCAATTGCATTGTGCATAATTTGTTTTGTATATTCTGTATATTCTCTTACCATTCTCATTATTACTATTATTATTATTTTCTCTTATTAAACTGTGTCTATCTCAGCCCATGGCTCTAACCCTTTTTTCTTCCCAATTCTCTCCCCCACCCCACTGAGGGAGGGGGGAGTGAGCAAGCGGCTGCATGGTGCTTAGTTGCCAGACGGGTTAAACCACGACAACAAGCAAGTACTATCAATCTGTAAACTAAAATACTGTATGCAAAGGAGAAAAGAAACTATACTGTGAGCGTTGTTCTGCAATTAGATTTTTAGTGACTAGACTGACTTTATGTATGTGAAAAAGAGCATGCGTGTGTTGTTCCATTCCATTCAATTCATAAAATACTGTCTGCAGCTTCTTCAAGTCACAATACAGTTGCAACATGTATTCAAGAGCAACACAGAATTAGAATTGCTGTTAATGCAAAGCTGTCTAATGCCAAAAGTTTTCTTATTAAAAAAAAATAAAAATAGTTCCTTTGGTTTTCTTGCTACAGGACTAGAATATATCATTTTGAACTCTAGGTACAGTTTCTTCTGACTCCGTTTTGTGCCTATTAAATTGCACTGTTGGTTATGGATGATATTCCAGCCACCTGCTAGCAGAAAGTTCCTATTAAGATCCATGTCAATTAGAACTCACTTGTGTTTCTTTCTTCTTCATACTTCATATTTAGCTGATTATGAGAACACTTGAACAGAGTCTGCGCAGGTGATTTTTAATCTCTAACCATCATTATGTACTTCTTCACAGTCCAATTCACTAGACATTTTTGTTCAGTGGAAAGGAGATTTTAATAGTCCAAAACATTTCAGCCTTATACTGTCTGCATTATTATTCAGTCAGGTACAGGACAAAAGGACAGAACATTCTGTTAACAAATTATATTCCTCACTTCTATCCTAAAAAGTAACCTTTCCTAGTGCATGTGACAACAATACATTTCTCATAGAATCACCAGCTCTTATTATATCCTAATCCTTATGTGGATATCACTTAAGTATAGTTATTTTGTGTACAGTTTTCAGTTCTCATTTTTCTGTCAGACAACTGCTTTCTGAAAAATGTTAGGAACAATTCAGAATTAAACCCCAGTTCCAAACACCTTCAAAACACCTGTATTTAATGGTTAAATCTGGATTTTGGTCTAGCTAAATTTCTCTTATTTTATAAATAACAAATCAAAATCCAAGACTAAAGGCTTTTACCTTTTGATTTACAATTTATTCAATACACATTTTTAGAACAACTGGGGTGTGGGTGGGTGAGAATGTTCAAATCCAATAAAAAAGTTACATGCATAAAAAGAAGTATAAAATTAAATATGTCCTTGATCTGAATGTGAGGTTAACAGTCTGGGATGAGAACCACTTGAAGAATATTGGGATGTAGTGGAAGCTCCAGGAAAGAATACTTTTGAAAGCATGCTCCTTTTTTCTTTCCCCTTCCATTTCTGTCTCCATTTCTGAGTACCCAGAATTGCCTATGAGTGCTAAGCAAATACTGAGGAAACTGGAGGAGGGGGGGATTTACTTAAAAATCCTAAATACCAAGTCCAATCTTTCTAAATAAACAGCTTTATATGTAAGAATACTTGAACTGTAATTTATAATTATACTGCTTACATTTTTTTTACAAGAATATTAAAAAATGGTTCCCTAAAAATACAAATTTAAAGATGATGTTCTTTTTACCAAAGTACTTGCTAGCTATTATTGAGATAGGAAAGAAAAACATTGTGTCTCACTGCGTGTCATGAGAGCACATTCTCCTTGTTTTATTACTTGCCCAAAGTTAGATAGGACTGCAAAATAGGCATCTTGTTTATAGGCAAAACCAGAGAACATATGGAAGACACGGGGCCATCCTTTTATGGGACAGTTTCCATTCACTCAGGGCTTTAGGTGTCACTTACTGTATGGAAATTTGCCTTAAGGGTTTTGTCTGAAACTGGAGATGGAAATATGTACTGAGCTGTAGCAAATAATGTGCAAATTTTCCAATGCAGGCAATTGCCCTGTAGGCACCACCAAACTACAAGCCCATCTCCAGAAGAAACTGCATGCTCATTTTCAATTGTTAACTGAGATGGATCTCATAAACGAAGAGGCACCTGCAAGTTGGATTTTCTGTCGTAAGTCCAAACTTCGCTTTGACTCAGTCAAAAGTTTTTAAAATCTTGTAACATAATATCATTGCTGTATCATTGGATTACTGTACAGGCTGTCACATGTGGGTGGCTGTCAACAAGCTGTACTTCATTACTGTACGCCTCAGATTCGCAGTGAGTCATTATGAGTCATTAAGTGATCAGAGTCATTTGTGCAGAACTGCAGCTTCTACACTTTTCATCTCGCTGTCTATTTTTGCACATGGGATGTGTTTCCATATTTGTGTTATATATATATAAACACTAATCACAGTAATCTAGTATGAATATATTAATATAGATTAATACAGAGTTTGTGATTACAAGGTGCTTCAGTCCATGAAACCCAGGTGATACTAAAAATTCTCTCTTGCTTTGCATGTGTAACAGACGATAGAGGGTTGGGGTTTTTTGACATGATTACCTGAATGCTTTGCTTTACAGCTGATGCTAATGAATATAACATGACTCAGTCATTCATTTGGAGTTTACATAGTCCTCTAAATGTCCTTGAGAGTAGGAGTGAATCCTAGCAGGCACTCGATGGCTCTCAGTGAAAGCCAGTGAAGGCACTTGTAGATGCTCAGTTCACAAAGCTCTCTGCAGAACTGAGCCAAAAGCAAATATACCCCAGAGTATTCACACTAAAATTGCTCTGGTTCAGATGCAGTTAGTCACAGCACCCCAAGAGGAAGTAAAAGATTCAGTTCCTCAAAACAGTCAAACACACACATATATGTATATGTGTATATATTTATGAACTTTCATAAAGCTGATGCTTAGAACAGTGCTAAAACACTGCTTTAGTAAAGTCAGTACATGAAAAATAAATACGTGCTCATATCACTTCATCAAAAGGTACAGTTGAAAAAGAATCTTGAATTCAGAGCTGGAAATGTATGGATAACTTATGTAACATATTTTTCTAAATAGAAGGAACTAAAATCATTATGTTGTTATTTTAACTACCCAATAACAAGCATTTTGGCATTTGGGTGCTGATCAGAAATTTACCTGTGAAGTAAAAGAAAGGGCTAGTTTGCTTTCAAATCAGAATTTAAGGTGGCTTCAACATTGCTTTAACTTAAGCATACAATCTTTTTCTAGATAAAATCTGTTCTGTTTCATTCTGTCTCTGGAAACAAAGTGTTTGCTAAGCTCCACAACCCCTCTGAATCAATATTTACATCTTACATTTCAACAGCGACTGAAAACAGTGCCCTAGACTCACTAACAACTTTTCCTGTCCTGTCTTCCTGAGAAGGTCAGAATCAAAACTGAAGTAGGACAAAGACAATATAAAGGGGAGGATGATCTCTTGTTCTATATCTGAATAGGAGTAGACGCTTTATTTGAAAGATGGAAGCACTTAAGCACAGGATGCAGTGCTGAAATATTGCTTCAAGACACATTCCAACTAACTATCCTTGCAGTCTAAACAATTTCCTTTTTATAAGTCAAAGTGAAGGTGACTGTTCTACCAAGATGCCTTTCTGACTGCATTATAAATGCAAGTGGAAAGAGGATCTGTGTTCAGAACCCAGGACCCATACTGCCAAGTATACAAAGGCGTAGAAATTTAAAAGTGTGAGGCTGGGACACAAACAAGTGAGATTTATTCCGTCAGACTGGCCTCTCAGTATATCTTGTGGAAGGCTATTTTTGTCTCCCTCCATCAGCACTTACTGTTAGTAAAGCACTGGCAAAAAGCCTTCATCAGAATTGAGGGAAGGTGTTTTATGCATAAGGAACTTAATCCCAAAACATCTATTCTTACACATTACTCTGCCATCCTTACTCACTTTTGGAAATAGAGAAGCAATATACCATCAATAATAATTATTATGCTTAAGCTTTATAGGAATAGTTTCAGAATTTCCAGATGATCTTTATTTTCCAAAACAGCCCTACTGATTTCCCAGTGTACTAGAATAGCATTTTTGCATGATTTATGTGCCAGATCTTCTGCTGGTCTAAATCAGTGCAATTCTACTAAATCCAGTGGATGTATGTTGTTGTACAACAACGGGGAACCTGGACTGTTTTGTCTTCTTCAAAAAGAATACTGAGTATTGGGTTTATTTGAAATCAGTGGGACTGTTCACAGAACAAAGTACTTTTCAACATGAGCTGTGGGGTGGTATCACCTGATGCGTGCTTCTGAAAAACTCTTTAATAATAAATAAAAATCTACTTGTATTGCAACCACTCTATAGATTCTCATCTCAAATATCCATATGACCGCTCTTCCGTAGTAAGCAGATTCATGTTATTTTAAATGAGAGGAAGCTTTGTAGTGTCACTTGAGGATACAATTTTCAAAAATATTGCTGAGAGGAAAAATAAAAATGTCTCTCATACTGGTGTTTATTCTCATAGAATTTCATAGCACCAATCAGTCACTGAGCCTATCGCTTACCTTAACCTCAGGCAGAAATGCAAAAAACATGAGTAATATTTCCCCAAAAATAAAACCTAAAACTCCTAAGTTGACAGGCCTCTGTCATAAATAAATTAAAATACTCTTGTAGCATATTATTAACACCTTGAATAGGATCTTTAATTGTACAATCATAGAACGGCTTGGGTTGGAAGGAACCTTAAATATCATCTAGTTCTAACCTGTCTGCCATGGGCAGGGATATCTTCCACTACATCACGCTGCTCAAAACCCCATCCAACCTGGCCTTGAACACTTCCAGGGAGGGGGCATATGCAACTTCTCTGCGAAACCTGTTCCTGTGCCTCACCACCCTTACAGTGAAGAATTTCTTCCTTATATCTAATCTATATGCACCCTTTTTCAGTTTAAAACCATTATCCCTCATCCTATCACTACACTCCCTGACCAGGAGTACCTCCCCATCTTTCCTGTAGGCCCCCTTTAAGTACTGGAATGTTGCTACAAGGTCTCCCTGGAGCCTTCTCTTCTCCATGCTAAACAAATCAACTCTCCCAGCCTGTCTCACAGGAGAGGTGCTCCAGCCCTCTGCTCATCTTTGTGGCCCTCCTCTATGTCTTTCTTATGTTGGGGATCCCAGAGCTGAACACAGTACTCCAGGTGGGTTCTCACCAGTGTGGAACAGAGGGGAAGAATCACCTCCCTTGACCTGCCATGCCACACTTCTTTTGTGCATTTTATGGACCTAAGAGGGAGAAACTCATCTGAACGTACATGTAACTAATTTGGGGTTATGTTACATTTTAAAATTCCTAGTCTTTTAATTAATTGGCAGTTTTGATGTGGGTCATGATCATCAATATGCGTTGACCTTGGTAAAAGCAAAACAGTCACTGAGATAAAGTTAAGCAAATCATTGTTGTTCTGTCTCAATTCTAGAAATAACAGCTTTTGAAGCCACTATAGTATATTCAATGCTGTCTTTCATCTGTAGGATTTCATAGTTCAGATGCAAGACAATATGAACATTTCCAGTCCATTTCAATACAAACTAGGAAATTGATTAAATTAATTCACCTTCAGCAATAACTTTTTTTAACTGCTACATCTGAATCTATGAGAATACATTTGTCCATCCCCTAAAGGCAAAAAAATCATGAACCAAGCCCATGTCATTGAGGAAAGAAGGAAAGTCATACCTCCCTGAAGCCTCCAGTGTTTTGAAAATATGTGGTATAATATATTAACTTCTAGTTTCAATTAGCATGGTTTATTATCCCTCAAGGTCAATACTTTAATTTAAACTTCATTAATTATGGTTTCACTTCAGCAAAAGTCATTATCTAATTATTATTTAATTGTGTATTACTGTTACTTAGCTTAATAAGGCAGTTGAGGGTATACTTAATGTAGGAGGCTTTAAGCAAAGTTGAATTTAATTGTTTCTTTTAATGCACATTGTTCTAAGAAATTATGATAAAAATAACTAACATATGGTGGATGAAATGGTGAGATAGGATAGGATTATGGGGAACTGAGTAAAGCTCTACGGTAGATCTCTTTTACACAACCCGTACCTCAAAACATTTGTATTTTGTATCCCAGCACAGAGGTTCTGATTCAGGCATTCAAAATACAGATTAAGCAGAGTCTTGAATGCATATGTAATGGTCAGCTGAGATCCTCTCAGCAGAAGGCTGAGCGGTGAATGGGTACAGCTGTGATCTCATCTGTACTACACCTTGGATAAAAGGTTAAGGCATCTCCACTAGTTCTAGGTAAATATTAGTCTTTTAGCTTGTTTTGTAAGCTACTTCCTTCTCTGCACACAATTCACTTGGGCAGCATTTAAGTACAGGTTGCTAGAGAATAGTCCAATGTGGTCAATTGTCCATTGTGACCAGAGCTAAAAGAATCTCACATAAAATTGTGTTCCACCTACTTGTCTTGGTCATGTCCTTCTATTTCATTTTTATTGCATCATTGTCACTGCCTAGTCCACAATAGATATTCAATTGCTTCTTCTGCCTCTAAATGGAGAGCTAGTGAACTTGTAGGGTATAATGTTATATTCATATCACCATGATGAGAGTAATAGAAAATGCACATTTAGATATATTACCAGCCTAAAATCCATGATCTATTATGTGAAACTTTTTTTCACACCTGACTGTATCTACCAAGATAGAATTGGAGTTAAAAAGCCAAGGGGAAATAGACTCTTTCTTTTCAGAGGGCTGGGCTGTCAGAATTCTAATTTGTAACTCTCCTTTTGAGACTGTCAGAGGGCCTTATTGCAACTGAAAAGTTTAATTACTACAGTTGCAAGGGTCATCACTCACTCACTGCAGGGAAGCTGAATAGTGCAGAGCTATTAAATAAAGGATACTCGCTAGAGTTATTTTTAAAAGTAGTTATGACAAAAGTACTACTGTTCTTTAGGATGATAACTTGATGTCTCATCTAAATTTCTACTGTCATTCAGAATAAAATGCCCTTCTATCTATTCCATGTGCTTAGCTTTTAAAATCCTTCCATAGTTCACAGGTATTGCTAACTGAATCTTTCCTGGTATCCATAGCTTTATAATCCATAAATTAAATTGAGAATTTTTGTATTATTTTGACTATATACAGCTAATCAAAACACAGGAATAAAATCTAACAGTCATTCATACATAGATATGAATCAGACATGATCTGCTGACCAGATTCAAAACATTTTTCTGCTTTCCTTCTATGAACATTTGGATGTTTAAGTAGAACAAGCACATACAAAGGATTGTATTTCACCTCAAATATTTATCAGAAGTGCTCTTCTGGTGTTTTGCATAACTCATCTAGCCAAAGAAGAGCAACAGCAAAATGTTATGTAGTTTTGTAACAAACCAAAACTCTGCCAATCCTAATAATAACTATGAACTCAAAACTCTTATTCGTAAATTAGTTACAAAAATCAAGAAATATTTATTTCTATTTTGTTGTCACTTAACTCACATGGGTGGCACAGTAAATATTTATACTCTGATCTTTATTTACAGTATTTCTTTTGATCCATATCATTTAGTCAAAGCAGCCACCTGGGAGATTCACCCATATGAAACAACTTTCTCTTTTTCTCAGGTTTTCCCAGAAAATTCAGTGTTTACATTAGACACTGATGCATTTGTTGCAGAACCCCAGTTCCATAACACTTTGCCCCAACACCTATATAAATCAGGTATTTTATCCACAAACCATATATTTTAACACATTCCCTTGAATGAACCAAAACTTCATGATTTTGTCAAATGTAATACTTTCTTTATAAGGCATTATTTCAAGCATTTTTCTAGTTCTTGGCCTTTTTTAGCATAATGTTTCCATACCATAAATAAATGTTTTGTAATTGATGATGGACTAGCTAAGGACCAAGTTGTGAATTATAAATTGTGTAATATGATGGAAATTGTACTAACACTTACTTATTGTCATTTCTAACAATAGTACCAAAATTCTTTTTCCTGGCAATTTACCTTCAAAAGGACTGCTTGAAAAAGTATTAAGTTGAAGTAATTTGAGGCTGGACATTTAAGAACGTCTCCAAAATAATGTCTGTTATTGACTATTTGATTAAATGGTTTACCTTTTTAGAAAACTTCTCTCCTGCTCCCTCTCCCCCCACTCACAAGTGAATCACTGTGATTGCTCTTCTCTAGGTACTCTGTGAGAAACATATTTTTTAATTTTCACGTGTCTCTATCTGCTGCTTCTCAACACCATTATTTTTCTCAATCTTCTTAAAGACTGCTGTTGAATAATAACATGATCTGCATTTAATGAATATCACTATGAACATGTCGTAAGACTACTTTTCTAAAATTAATGCAGCATTAGCATGTTGGAGGAAGTATTTTCAGAAAAAAAACCACTTAATCGCATCAGAAATGCAACTACTCATTTTAATGATGGAAAGAAACTTAAGTTCTGTCTAAATGTAATCACATAGTTGCGGTATCTCAATGTCTCTTAATTCATGTTTCATGGCTTTAAGCGTACTCTAACATGGCTGATACCTAGAGTGACTGCTAAAAGATTTTTCTGTTTTGATTTTTTTTTCCCCATGAATGTCAGTGAAATGATATGGTTAGGTTTAGCTCTATCCATAAGTTATTACAATCAAATGTCTAGCTTAATTTCTAATATAATATTTCAAATTATAAACCCTCATTTAAAGCTGAACACAGCTTTAAATTTGATTAGGTGGAAATTTGATTAGCTACTTCACTGCTTACAATCTAGTATTCTGCCAAAACAGAGTTGCTGTATTTAACTGAATTTTGTTTAGGCTTGCTGCACAAGGAAACTACTTTGCTGGAAATACAATGAACAAAGTATAAACAGTTTCTGTTCCAGTTTAAAAACAAACACAAAAAACCCCCACATAAATGAAACAAAACCTAAACCAATAGGAAACCATAATCTCTTTGGAAATGACCAAAGGCATAGACTACAAGTCAAGGGAAAGACCAAGGATTTATTAGATATTTGATTAAATTCAGCATTCCACAACCACTGGAAAGCATATGTCAAGTAAAGATAAAAATGTCTGTCCAGTAATGTAGCTAGGTTGGCACCTGTGTAGAAGCCTAATGAGATGGAGCTGTCTTAAATAGAGAGTTTGAAAGGCTGAACATTTTAGAGAGCCTGCTTGCTTACTTATTTTAGACTCGAATGATAGTTATATTACATTTACTATACCTCACATTCTCCTACTACTAAACTGGATTCTTTTGCAGGTGGGAGCATAGGAAGCACTTAATGATCTGTCACCAGTAGCAAGCACAGAAGGAGCCACAAGAGACTAAGGTGACTTCCAAAAGGATGGTATCTATTTTACAAAGAATAAAAAAATAACCAAATAACTGAAATAAAATTGCTGCACCTGCTTTTATTTACCTTTGAGAGATACCTGGAGAAGCTGTAGGGACCACTTAAGATTCTTTCTGTAAGTTAGCACATTTCTTTATGAGTGTAGTGAGAGATGAAGAACGGAAACGATAAACTTTTAAAGTCTGCTGTTATTTATTTTGTTAAAACTATTAAGTAAATAATTTTAAAAGGGAGAAGTTTGCACAGGCAGAACTAGATACAGACTAGGGAATTCTCCAGAATATTTTTGTGTCTTCAGATACTCCTGCAGAGATCTACATTGGTCTTGCAAGGCTGTCATCCTTTGCGAAACATTTTCTTTCCCAATAATACACAGTTTAGTAAAACACTACGTTAGAGGTGCTGTGTGAACCATCTTTGTGATCAGAATGGCAAGGAAGCTTTTGCATTCAGTTTGCATAACTTCCTACAACATTTGTAGTGAAAGATGCAGATGATATGCATTCTATTGAATTATAGGTCACACATATCACCAAGAGCTGACATCTTCATATGCTCCTTCAGTTAAAATTTGGAGATGCTTAAACCAATTGAGTGAGACTGGGTAACAGAAGAGTGATACAGGATGTCCAAAACAGGAGAGTAGGCATAATAGTAAGCCAGGTTTTCTCTGAGCATTGTCAAAAGTCATCTTACCTAAACTGAAAGCAGCTGAGTTAAAAGAATAGCTGCCATAGGCTCTCTTAGGAATCAGTCGAGAAAAACATATGCTGAAGATGACCTGAATCACTCTCTGAAGGTTCTACAACATCCAAAGCCATCAGCAACAGTATTTGTCATTTAGATACTTCAGTTAAATGTCAAAAATGGGTGTGATGAATCTTGGTCATTGTGCATTGGTCAGAAAAGTCATTAAGTAGCATGTAAACATAAAAGGGAAACAAAGCTTGAAGCTAACAGACTTTATCTCAAGGGATCCACCCTGAAGCAACCCACATGACCCTACACTATTCTTCAAGGCATGGAACATATATCTACAATTTCACATTACAAAAATACCACCCTGTTGGATGAAGACGAAGACCTCTCTATTTCAGACACTGTGAACACACAGAAGCAGGGTGCACAGGAGAGCACAGGGCTCAGAGAAGATCCAAGTGCTATGCAACATAGATATATTAGTATGCATTAAAGTCAGTTCCACTTGTCCTGGGACCAAAGATAATTCACTAGCTTTGTCTAAGTCAGTAGCACAAATACAATAAATAAAAAAAAATTCCCTCAGTGATATCATAGGTTAGACATTTAATGATCTCTCACTGGAAACATAGTTTAATCTGCCTTCCTACTGTTCACATATCTGCCCTGTAAGTAAAGTAGGCCCCTGACAAAAGAGACCACTTTAAAGGTTAGTTTAGCAGTAGAACACCCTTATAGACTGGTTATTGTTCATTCAGAGAGTTAGAATAGGTAGGATTGGCATTGGTTAGTGTCTGCCATGTTCACTAAGGCAGTTCTAATTTAAGATGACTGTAATGTGGATGCCTACTTAGTTTACCATTCTGGATTGTTCCTTTTGTAAAGATTAAGAAACAGACACTTCCAAGGAACAATGTACCTGCTCTGTTTTGAACATGTTCTTTAGTATTAGATAAAATGTTTATTGGTGTCTGTTCATTAAAAGGGAATCCAAGGGTGACTAATTCAGACATTATAAAGTCCAAGGTTGTTCAGCTGAATCACAGTATGGATGTTGGTTGGCAACATGGTAAAAACTACTCAGTTAGGTTTTCTACATTTAGGCACTCATGAGTTGGCACCCAACATTTTTCCAGATAAAACTTCCAATTTAAGAACCCCTGAGAGTTTTTTCCCTTTCCAGATATACTATATGAAGGCCTTGTAGGCAAACATTTCCACTTTGAAATTAATTCATCACCAAAGAAGTCAGGAAGTGGATACATCAGAAACAAGGATTTCTGTCTCTGAAAGGGACCCTAAAGGTACTCCATACTTTTTCTTCAGCATGAAGGCTCCTCCACAACAGAACCATTACCAGGCAAGTTGAATGGTGTCAGTCATCCTTCCTAGGAATTATATAGACAAAGCAGAGGCCTGAAACATTTAGAAATTATAAGTGTATTAATTACGATATAATTCATATTAGTTTGCCTTACACCCCAATATAAACATACTAAAATGGTGTAACCAGCAGCAGTATCTAAGTTTTTTGCTAACAATAGAATACCAGGTGCAATGCTTGAGCATTTTACATATGTGACCAACATGACCACAAAAGAGGCAAACAGTGATGTGTATAGTTGCACACAGGAAGCATCTAAGTAACAAAGCATCTAAGTAACAAAGATTGCAAGATGAAGAACAATACAGGCAAAAGGGACTGCAAATATACAGTCCTCTTGCTGAATGCAGAAAGTGGTTGACTAGCAAAAACAAAAGTAGCATGTGGAATATCAAGAGCACTTAAGGATGCTGTGGGGGACAGTATCAAAAGCCTTATCAAAATGCAGAAAAAATACATCCACCACCTTCCTTGGGTGACTTTAACGTGGAAAGATATCGAATTAGTTAAACGGGACTTTCCTTTTGTGAACCCACGTTGACTGTGCCTGATGGTTGCATTGTTCTTTAAATGTCTTTCAGTAGCAACCAGTATGATCTCCTCCATAATTTTTCCAGGTACTAAGGTTAGACTAACAAGTCTGTAGTTTCCTGGGTCTTCCCTCATGACTTTCTTGCAAATTGCAATAACATTGCCTAGCTTCCAATCAGTAGAGACCTCTCCAGATTTCCAAGACATTTGGTAGATGATTGAGAGGGGTCCTGTCGTAATATCCGCTAGCTCCTTCAGCACTCTGGAATGAATCCCATCAGCCAGTGGACTTGTGAACATTCAGCTGATACAGCTGGTCCCTTACAATTTCAGTATCCACCAATGGAAAGTCACTGTTCCCACGCTTGTGGTCCTCCAACTCATAGGCAGTCCAAGTTCTATCAGTATTATTAAAGACTGAGGCAAAAAAAATGCCTTGAATGCCTTTTTTCTTAATTCTTATTAGCCAGGTGACCATCTTCAACAAGTATCAGTCCAATGTTTTCCTTGGACCTCCTTTTGTTATTGGCATACTTAAAAAAACCTTGAAGTTTGACTCAGCACTGGCCAGTTTCAACGTTAGTTGAGCTTTGGCCTTTTGTTTCTTCTCCTTGCATATGCAAACCACAGCTCTGCAATCTTCCTGTGAAGCCTGACCTCACTTTCATAGATCATACAATTTCTTTTTTCTCCTGGGTTCTAAGAGTTCCTTGTTCAGCCAGGCTGGTCTTATGCCCCGCTTGCTTGTTTTAAATAACAGTATTGATATTGTAATAGACTATATAGTGTAGTAATCACATTCCACAGGTTAAGAATGTCTTGCATGGAAGTGGAGAATTTTTACTGCAAAATAGCCTATGACAAAGCTGAGAAACATGTAAATTTGAAAGCATTCAAACTAAGCTGCACAGCCTAGGGAAGGTCATCAAAATACAGTCTATTCCTCTAAAGCATTTTAATAAAGCTTTGCTGTATATTTACATATGACAGGAAAAAAAATGCAATAATCAGATAAACCCATTTTCCCATCACTTTTTCAGCACCATGGTAATATTTTCTCCCTTATCAAGCTAAACAATACTGAAAAATAAATGGTTACATTTATTAGAATCTTAGAAAATCCAAGAAATCTTGTCTGTCAGCATCTATTCCATGAATACAAATGTAACCTATTTACCAGAACATCAGAAGGATAATTTTCTATTAAGAACAAAAAAGTCAGAAAATTCTTAGGATATGGTACGTAGTCCCCTCAGTCTTCTATTCAGTTAATGAAATTTTCCAGTGCAACATGAGAACATTATCGACATTATTCATCTAATCTGATCTGCCATTCCTACACCATTTTTGGTAGAAACATAAAAATAAATTAAGATTGGTTAGATAACTATTTTGAATGTTTCCCTACTTATTTTCATTTTATTTTGTTATTGAGAGTAATGAAAGTCCAAAATGTCTCAGAGAAATACGGTACCTTGGAAGAAACAAGCACAATAACTCAGGTACAGCCTGAAATGTGGTCTGTTCTTCTATCTGCTTATATATCACACAAGTAAAAAGTTAAATAAGAACAACTCTCACTTATTTCGTGTATTGAAAAGCTTGAGTGAAAATGTCCAATATATAATTGTTCTAGTCATTGGATACATGGAAATGTTATTTTGCAAGTGGCACAGGTAGTACTTTACATATGGCTTAATTTGTTTTTTATTTGAAGACTTTATGTACGGGATGATTTTTAAACCTTTCTTAACTTTCAGTGTTCATCGAACCATTCAAGAGACTGTCATCTTTGACAAAAGAAAATGTCATTTCAAAGTAACTTACAGATAAAATCTTTCTCATTGTTTGTTTGAATACTAAGCTGCAGTCTCATTGAATTTAATGAGAGCACTTCTGTGGGAAAGCATTACCTAGTATATATATAGCCTGCAAAGCTGGTTATACAATTCATAGTTATTTACCTTATGTATATTTGGATAATAACCACAATCCACAAAAGGTGAATAACTGTGGAACTTGCCAGAGGATTAGTGCTGAGCATTTTTCATTAAGTGAATAATTTCAGGTATCTCGTCCACCTTGCACTACATCAAGTGCATCAAGTATCATTCAGCATCTCTGTTGGATTACATAAAATGAATTGCCTGCAAGCTATAAAGTGGTAAGTATTTGGGTAACCAACACTGTCTTTGCTTTTATCACACTTGTTTTATGGCAGAGAAGAATGTGGGTGCCAAAGCATGATGAAGAAAAAGTGCTCATGTGAGTTATAAAGTTACCTCTCCTCACTAATACATCATTGAAACCAAATAAACTCTGAAGCGTAGCAGCATGAACTTTAGCTGTTAACTATCATCCTATACATTCCAGGGGAAAAAAGCCATGTTTTTATTACAGTTTTCACACATACAACAAAAGCAATATAAACAAAATATTTATTTTAAAAATCTCTCAATCTTAAGCTGTTCTAACACTTGAGAAGAAAAAACTTATAAGTCATTGTGAAATATATGAATAGCCAACAGTTTAACAAGCTTCTATGAAATATGGTAATTAAAAAAATTAAGGAAAAAAACTCTTTTACTCATTAAGTGACAGACATATAACTCTGACTATTAGCTACAGAGGCTTATAACAGATTGCTTGCCATATTGCTGTCCTTCTAGTTCAAGAGCAGTTGCATGAAAGGCTACTACTTCAGATTGTATTGCATGGTTTGCCCCAGGCTGGGTAGCATTAGAATTCAGGAGTTGTCATGCTGGATCAGAGTATCTGGCCCACTGTCTTAAACCTGACAGTAACAAGTTCAAATACTTCATATCCATAAAGCTTCTGAATACAATTGCTGAATTGCCACCCAGAGAGAAATATTTCCTTAATTTTCCTTAGTTAGTGGTTGGCCTAAGACCTGAAACTTGGAGCTTTTATTTCCCTTTGTGTATGTGCACATACATGAATATTTGTGTTGTATGTGTGCGTATGTAGGTGTTATGATGGGATAATTAGTACCTTATTACCCCCATAAGTAGACAGGGGGGTTAATTTTTCAACAAGACAATAGGGCAGTATCTGGATAGCTAAAAAAGGAGGAGAGGGGAGATTTTTCTCACGCTGTATTCTTTATACAAAGAGGACATGAGAAAGTTAAGTTGGCCTTTCAGCTGCTTAGATGAGGCTACCTTAAGAAGGTCATCTACGGAGACTGTTGATACATGTACGAGACAGCAAACCAAGTTTCAATGAACAGGCACCTAAACTTTCTCTATGTTGCTGGATAATGCTAAAGTTAGCTGTTACCAAATCTGTAGCTGACTTCATTAAGGATGTGGTCCACATTTTGAGTGAGAATGCAGGGGTCTGAGTATTCATCTATCATACTTGAGTTCCAGTCTTTTCTCAGGGGATTTCACTTCTAGACTAAGTAGGGAGTTGTAGCCACATCCCAAGAGAGTAACTAAAGTTATTGATTATGGGGTGGTCTTGGAGAAGGGAAAGGAGGCTATGTCTGAAGCTAATATGCAGCTGGGAATATAATTGAATTGTAGTTTAGTGATAAGAATACATAGCTGCAAATGAAAAAAAAAAGCAAACAAACAAAAAAACCCCAACCCCCGCAACCTTTACATCCTAGGGTTGGTTTTGTTGATTATTTCTGTCTTTGTAGGTTCACAGAATGGGCCTATGACGTAAAGGCCTTTAACACAGCCTATCTTTATGTGGAATCTCCACCAAACCCTTGTAATTTAGAAGTTTACTGAAAGAGATCTTCATGATCTTGTCTTATTTCTCCACAAGATTTTTGATGGGTAAACCACTCATATTTTCTCTGGGGGAAAAAAAAAAAAAATTGCAGGCAGACCAGGTAGCGAAAGAGATGAAATAAGAGATTCCTGTACTTTGCTGCCAGATTCCTCAGTGGAGGATTATCCTGTGCCCATTTAGTTTAGGATTTCAGTTACCATTGTACTCTAAGAAACCGAAGACCATGGAGTGAAACAATGGAATTTGGTATATGTAAATAAAGCATGGTTAGTTTCAAAACCTGTGAAGGTCACATGCAAATAGCATACATGTTAGAAAATATATGCATATGAACATGCAAATATCTCTCTAAAGAGGTGGTTTTACAAGCTGACTTTGTAGCAAAAGAGAACATGAACTATAAAATAAATCAATGCTGTTAGTAATATCAGACAGATATTTATGTAAGACTTCATGCTGTCAGCTATTAAAACAAAGAATATAGCTTGAAAAAAAAGCTCTTCCCAAAAGAGTGTAAACTATCCATTTACATTTCTGTCCAAAGTCTACAAAAAATAAAAGATCAGTTTATTATAAAAAAAAATCGTAAAGATGACAGCTGAATACTTATGTATTACCTGAAGTCATTAATCAACTTAAAAAATCTATTATCTTGAGCTATTTTGCATACATGGACTGGATAACAGTCTTTGTCAAAATGCTTAGACTATAGATCTACCTAGAAAAGGAGAGGAAGTACATCAAACAAAAAATAAACTATCTATGCAAACAAACAATGGAAATGGTGTCCAGAACCTTTGAAAATACTTTTTTTCTAGCAGATAGCTACTTTGTATATATTTTGTGCCATGCTTATTTTAGAAATTTTCATTTTCTTTCATAATTGTATATTGTCCTAATATATTAATTGTTGTTATCCATATCTCTCTCCAGCTTCAGGATAAAGAAAATCAAGTTTTGTTAGTTTTCTTTAATTTATATAGACCTGTATTCTTCACTTTCTGTCTTTGTACCTGTTTAATTTCAGATAACTTTTCCTGCACCTGCATAATCAGAGTAGTTTATGGAAGCAAAGTCTCACTGTGGTTCAGAAATCACTATTTCACTTTCTCTGTTGGATATACTTCAGCTGAATCTTTCTACAGTCACATTTATTTCCAAATCTGATTTCTATTGGTTGACACATTGTGCTATTAATAATGTGGCCTAATTATTCTCTTCATTAAGTTGCCATCTTACAGATGAAATTCATTTTATATTTGACCTTGACATTCTATGTAGGGCATGTTGCCCCACTTCAGTATCATCAAGGTCATTGTTTCTTCCCATGTAATATTCCAGTCCTTCTCCACTTTAACATTACCTCCCAACTTTGTGACAGTGTTTCTTTATATGGACATGTATTTACAACAGTATAAGGGATTTGATGTCCCCTTCTGTTGAATCCCCTTGCATATTTTAAGAAATCAAAACTGTCTCTACCTAATGTCTATTTCTGAAATGTACAGCACCTGACATATGTAATTAAAAATACTAAACATGTAAAAGCAATTCTGATATGTCGCTAGTCAAAGAGCTCAGAAGTCTCATGAATTAATTTTTCACTCTGATCATCTACATTTATTTGAAGATTTTTCATTTTTAATCCCAGCAAGAAGTCTTAAACATAATATACTTGAGATTCTCTTTGCAGCTGTTTTTTCAAATGCAACAGCATCTGGACATGGCTTAACAAATATTTTTTAAGTCCTTGATTAAAACATTTCTTGATAAGTTCAAAGACTTGAAGTATACAAAAAGAGAACTCCATGTAAATATTATTCAGTCATCCATATTTTTATTTATTCCCTGGTGACAGCTATGAAATGAAATTCCTATTACATTTTTTCAGCTGAGATCTGGGCTGTATATTGAGGAATCCCAAAAGACTGAAGCAAACACATATTTTACAGTGTATGCATGATAAGCATTTTGCCTCTGGTATAGCTGTCATTTGACTACAAAATGTATTAGATTTATATTCTGAATATATAATCATTATTATAGCATTTCATATCAATAAATTAAAAGATAACGGTTATGATAGGAAAGCAGCAAAATAACATTTCAAAGTCAGTTTACGTTCATATTTCCCTTACCAAGAAGCACTCAATCATAAATCTTGAGGAAAAAACCCTAAAGGCAAATAAATCTGTAGACACGGTTGTATGGGTTGATTTTTTTTCATAAAATGTTTACTTGGTGATATGTTTCCCTACCACGTGATAGTTTCCCATATTAGTTGAGGATAAAATGTAAAATTGATGTTTGGATTATTGTATACTGTATTGATACTGCCACAGTTTCCACAAGAGAATGAATGTCTTTGCTAAATTCCTGTCTGGACAACTAAATTTCTGGACACTCTATGCAGTTTTATTTCAGTTATTTGCTTCCTTTACTTTTGACTGGAGTTTAACTTCCTTTCTAAAGAATAAACAATCTTAGCTATCAAACTGTGGTCCAGGCTCTGAGTGACCTGGTAAAGGAGCTATGGGAGGAGGTGAGCAGGCTGTGTAGCAACAGGAGGTTGACAGTGTCTTCACAGAGACCATACAGAGACAAGAGCCTGAACAGCACAGTGCAAGGGAGTAAAGACAGCAAGGAAGCTACACTTGAAAAAGTGGAGAATTGAGACTCCAAAGATGGAAGTGCTTGGAAGCTTCTGACTTCTGGCATCAGGAGAAAGCCTCCACTTTCAGATCTGAACTTTAAAAAATTAGTACAGTGCCCTAATCACCAAAGATGGGGATCAGGCTCCTTTAAGGAAAGTTTTGGAGCCAGCTGAGCTGAAAACAGATGGTCTTCTCCTCCTTCTCACAGGTGGAGGGGAAAGGACTGGGTGGGACTGCATGAATCCTGTAAATTAACAACTGTAAGTGCAGCTGGTGGTGCAAGTAGTACTTAGCTTTTATGACCATGGATCCTTCTTTGAAGAATAAGGGCTGTTAGTAAGAGGCAGGATCTGTTTGTCAAATTGAGGTGAAGGCAACTTTGCTAACAAGGTGAGGAAATTTTTAAAGTAAGTATGTCAGAGGATATTGATCAGAGGGAGAACAGGGAGGCTGACACAGTGGGGGAGCTTGTTACAGAAAGCCAATTGTGGCAAGCAACTATAGACAGACTCATCTAAAATAACTTGATAAAGTCTCTGTATGGCAGACCCTGGTTCTTATGGGGACTTGAGCCTCCCTGCTAGTTGCTGAAAGGGCAGTACAGCAGGACGCAAACAGCATGGGAAGTTTCTGAAGGAACTTAAGTAATGCAATCAGAAAAAACAGAGAACCCTGAATCTGTCAAAGGAACACAGTTAGGCCATTGCCCCCCTTGCAAAACCCACCAAGATGGTTCAGCAGAAGAAACTAAATTTCCAGAATGCCTTGCAAACTAAGACAGTTTATTACCTAAACAGCTATAGGATTTATTGTGGGTGACAAGGCGAAGAGAGTTCTGCGATGGGAAAGAGAGAATCTGGGGACTGTGTAAAGCTTGCTATGGGATATTTTAAAGGAACCATTTGAACCCTATTGTGAGATGTATAAGGGAAGGACCAAAGGAGGGGAAAGGAAAGGATGCAGATGGATAAAGGAGGAAAGAGTATGGAAAAATACAGGGAAAGAGCTCTGCTTCTTTGAAAAATTTTTGTTTTCAGGATACGTACATGCACTGCTTCTGTTTTACATACAGAATATTAAATCATTAAACATAAGAAGTTGTCCATACCATTGTCCTGAAATTAAAATGCAATTAATATTTTCTGGTTTTCTCTTTGGGAAAGGATGACATTTCAATAGCTTTCTTAGCTACTTCTGAGATAACAGGAAAAAAGCCATGACTTAATACTTATACAGTTGATTAAATATTTTATAAGTATCAAAATAGTTATTAAGATACACTTTTAAAAAATCTGTAAACCTTAAACATTTTTTTTGTCATTGTATGAGAATGGTAAATCTGTGGAATATTAGTAAGACATAGATAGACATAACCTTTAGGTATTACTTTGAAGCCTTCCACACTTTATTAGAAGTGTTGATGCATTATACATACCCTTTTCAGTCATCGGACATCTTCCTACACAGTCCGAATAGGCCCTAATCTAAAAATGAGCACAACATGTTTTAATTTAGAAGGATCATTCTGATCACACATGAAAATGGCTGAACTTTCTTGGCTTTAAGACTAAAAATCTCTTGGAAGACATTAAGATACGAAAGCTTTATCCAGATAAGTAAAATATTAGAAATTGCAGTTGGCAGGTAATACAAAGGCATGTAGGAAAAAAATTTGCTATGTTAAGCAAATTGTGATCTTTACTAGAATTCCAGCTGTAGAACTACTGGAATATTATTTCCTTCTTTATTATTATATTGAATTTCAGTATCACCAATGAATCTTAACTGTAAATACAATAAATAACAACAGAAACTTGTTATACATCAATGTATTCTTGTATTTTCGTGCTTCATTTCTTATTTGGGCTCTTACAGTGTTTCACAGTCACTCTAGCCACATTAGATGAGCAGTCAAAAATAACCCTGCTAGTAGACCCATCCCTATGTAGACATATGTTTTTAATTTCAGCGTCCTTCTGGGGACCATCTGCTTTATTGGTAAGGATTACCACATCTCTTTTACCCTAATTCATAATTTCTTTATTGCTATGATGTATTTCATTTTACATAGATTTGTGAAACCCAGCTTCATCTCCATGTAGCAGACTGCCCCTTTTCTTAAAGCTGTATTCCTTGTTCCAACTATCCTCTAGCTTGCTGACCTATTTTTTAAGCTCTTGTTGAATTAACATGAGCCCTTTATTATTACCGTCAATAATGTGAAGATGCAGAGAATATACTTCTTAGGCAAAGAAAAAAAAGTATTAGGAATGTAGTTAGTAAACCCACAGAGAAGAAGTGACTCAATTTAGTCCTGCAGTGGGTGGGATTGTATACTCAATATGCACTATCAGGGTAATGCACTAAAATTCAACACACTTGAACAAAAACAAAAAAAATTAAAAAAAATCATAGTAACTTTCATTTTACAGTGACTGTGTAGATAAAAAAGCCATTCAAAAGCCAATATGCTTCAACAGGAGAGACAGCTATTTTAAGTAAGGGGAAAAGTTATCCAGATGGGAAAAATAGACGGGGTATAAACTCTAGCATTGGAAAATAACAAAAGATTGGTGAGGAGGATTGTAGACACGCTCAGGTGACCTGCAGCTGATTTGTCGAAAAACACTTATATCGTACTAACTGTTGTTTAGTCTTGCGTGTTTGACAAGTAGAACATCTGTGCTTAGATAACATAGGCCTGTGATAGACTTAGAGGCACCCTGTTGAACATGCTTGAGATTCCTGCCCTGCTGTGGGTAAGATCAAAGCTCAGTGATAAAATACACCTGCATGAATCACTGAAACACAGGTAAAACCACAAGATTCAGTGACCCTCTAGCATGGACCAAGCTCCATGGTGCCTGTGTCCCCACTTGAGTACCTCTGCACAGGTGCTGCTTCAGGGACCACCCACTTGGCAAGGTAACAAAAATACATTTACTCTTTGCATTTAATCCGTGGTTTTGTGGTTGTTCCTGCATCCTGCCTGTGACAGCTCACATATATAGCAAGTTAAATATAAAATCATAGTAAGACAGTCCAAGAAGTATTTTGAGCAAAAACCTGCCAAAACCATAAGAACAAACACTAAAAACCTCTTAAGTGCTTCAGAAACAGGAAATCTGTCAATGAGTGGGTGCAGCGAATAAGTGAGATGTAAAAGGAACATCCTAGGAAGATAAGTGCAAACTAAAAAATCAGAATCATGGATAGTTGCAAATCAAATGTAGATATCAGAAGTTTTAGAACAAATTGATAGAATGAACATCTTGGCCAAATGACATTTACCCGAGTAAACAGAGCGCAAAAGGAACTGAAGGAACTCAAATATAAATGTCAAGTCAACCTGTATATTTGATTAAAGATGGAATTAGTAGACATATTACTATATGCAACAGATAAGGGGGAAAGGACTACACTTTTGTATCAGAAATTCCTACCTCACAAATGTAAAGGAATTTTTAAAGAAATCAAGTAGCATATCAGTCTGTGTCATCTAGTCATAATGCATTCAAATTTCCAAGATCTGACAATGGCCTTTGTCTCTAGAGACTTTTAAAGAAAAAAATAAGGTAAACAGAAGTTCCTGTAAAAGGTTAGTAACTTAGTACATGATAGGAAATAGAGAGTATGAACAAAAATGAAGTTTTCACTCTGGAGGAATTTACCATTGTAGCTATCTGGAAACTGTGCTGTTCAATATATTTGTAAATGTTCTAGAAAACAATGAATAATAAGACTACTAAGTTTCCTGGTAGTGTTTAATTATTGAAAAGATATGATCACAGAGATCCTTAAACAAAAATCCCACTATATGGACACAGTGCACAATGAAAATGAAATTCCCTGTCAATAAGTGCAAAGAAGATAATGGAGGAAAATGTCTTAAATACACATATAAAATATCATCTGCCAAATGAATTGTTAACACTTTAGGAAAGAGGCAAATTAATTTATCAGGTGCCTAAACTAAAATAAATAATGAAGGATGAGAAGGCCTGTCTTCACACTTGACATAATTAAATTGTGACATTTGCCGTAGCGTGTATACAGGCCAAAAATATAATGGAATTAAAGCAGGACCAGAAGTAAGTCACAGAGGACAGATTTATTAGTGGCCATCAAGAACAATAAGTCTAAATGTAATCTGTATCTGAAAAAGTCCTTAGGACAGTTATTTCCAAATGTAATGACAGAGAAAGGCTATTCTTCACTTACTGTTATACCATTTTCCCTAAGTATATACTAATAACCTTTGGATTTTATCCATTTTGCACTACAAGAGTAATAATACACTGTCAGGAGAACCCTGACTATACATCTGATGAGGGTCTCACCCAATATACTCTCATAGAACTTATTTTCTTAATGTGATTTGTTCACAAGGTTATATCGATCACAATTGTGCTTTTAAATCTGCTGTGGAAAGATGTATGTATACATAAAATAGCTTTTTAACATTATTCCTTTCTAAATCAAATGCAAGTGCATTTTTGGAGAGGAAGTAGGGGTTGACTCACAGTGAATCTAAGAAAGCTAAGTGATTCCATTGACTTTAAGATTATATTTACTTCAAAAGCCACTTTTGAGGTGAAACGGTAAATATTTTTATTTATCATTCATCAATGGTCTACAGGAAAGAATGTTATAGTAAACTAGTCCAGATCCACTAAATCTCCTTTAAAGTACTAGCATTTTAATTTTTCCTTCCTGTTTTACTGTTTTTAATTATTTAAAAGGCTACTCTATTTACTAACCTCTCCAAGGAAATTTAAAATCCCTCATTAAATTCTTCTTCAATATTGCAATTCTTACCAACCTGAACTAGCCTCCTGCTAGTTTGTCATGTAGTTTTGTAAGGGTAATCTAATTTAATAATCGTTCAGAATTTTAGAATTATTTATACCAATAGAGCCATTACTTTGCAGAAACAGTTACTAAAATTATTCTTAACAGTAAATATATGCTCATATTTCATATAATTTAGTGGTTGGATATTATCAGTGTGAAAGGTCTAGTTTTCAGGACTGGTCTTGGAAGTATATCCAATTAAGCTACTATTGCGCTCTGCAACTTATTTATTTATTTAGAGATTTTGGCTGGATTTTTACTACATAATTTGCTCGCATTCTATTTTACCATATTGTTCTATGGGAGACTCAGTCTTCTCATGACTGATAAATCCCAGAACAAATTATGCATACTCATCGGGATTGTTCATTGCTGCTTAAATCAAAATGGAGGACTCTGGGAAAAACAAGGCTTGCTTACTTGAAAAAAATATTAAAACTTATACAAAGCCAATTCCTATCGATGACAATGCACATTTTCTTTTAACAGTTACTTTATTTGATACACATTTTTCAAGGGAAGAAACACTTGAAGATACTACTTCTGTAACTTTTTTTCATGCTTAGCCTAGACTGAAATTATGCTGTTTGTACAAAAGAGGTATCTTTAGCACTGTAATTCTGTAAATGTGTTAATAAATTCATATGTTTCCAAAACAAAGGAATAAAAGTCCTAGTGACCTTCAAATATTTCTAAAACATCAGCAGTAATGCATAAGATTATAGATTTGCAATCTGACTGCTGTTTACATTTACATGTATAGTGGAGAATATATGAGATCTTACAGAAAAAGTTGAATTCAAAATCTCTTTCTAAAAGACAAAGAAGACTGGATTTTTCCTCTTAGAAAAATTTGCTTATGTTCCTAAAATATTCATGTCAGATTGCATATCAACACATATCCTGCAAGTGCAAAACTGAAGCTTGATATATTTGCATCCCCTATTTTGAAAGAGAAACCCAAATACACATGTAATTACTAAATCATTTTTAATGAAATGTTGATTGTCATGAATAATGCAAACTACTGAAGATGATCCCTTGACAGACATGCAATTCTGGTGTATTCAAGTGGGTGTATGATATTTAATAAAGTAATTCTGAATCTTTTCACTAATATCCTGGTGTTGAAGTGAACTTTTTTGATGAAAAAAAAAAATGCACAGTTACATATACACAAAAACTAATCATGTGTGTAATTACTTTGTAGGAACATGATGAGAAGCAAATGCAGTTTGATTAAAAAATTGATCTATTTACTTTCCAGGGGCTACCATCTCTCTTTTAAAGTAAAAAGAGAATGCATATATTCTAAAATCTAGGATTCATCATTGTGACCAAACGTTACATTCTCCTGCAGTGTTATGGCTAGACATCTCTTTGGTAAGCACAGAAGGAGCAGAAACAATAAACATTGTGTAAGACAGCCAGTCATGAAGTTTGGATGTTAGGAGTTCAATAGAAGAAAGGCTAAGAGTGGTCAGTTGAGGAGTAGAGTTGGACCAAATGTATGCATTTCTCTTGACTTGAATATCTTGAAGATCTGTTTCTGGATTCTGTTTGTGCAGAACAAGTATTATATAATTGCAACTCAGTTTCATATAATTGCCAACATTTGATGGTTATTAACAAGGAAAATTAAACATACACTGTTATTTCCACTGCAACAGATGGATTATTTTAATTTCATCTCATAATCTGTCTCTTCTTTTTTTTTTTTTTTTTCACTTTCTCATAGAGTTTAGGAAATGGTAACAAAAAGTTATATAGAAATGGAGACATCAGCTTTTCTAGTGAATTTTCTTTGTTTTAATTTGCTTGCAATATATTTTAAATCATATCTTTATCAATTTTTATAAAAGTCATCTTCAGTATTTTTATTTTGAGGGTAAATAACTCTTCTGTTTTTAGGAAGCTGAAGAATAAACTGTTGGGTAGAGTAGATTAGATAGGTTAGAGGCTGGTGTCTCTGTTGTTTTTAACCATCTCATTTTGCATCACCTCTGGTTCTAATCCTAAATATCTGCTTATCTACATCAGTTCTTTATCAGAATGCTTTCTGAAGGGGAAAACCATGAAATATGACATGAAAAAAAATTTTAGAAAAACTAACTGTGGGAAACTATGTGGGGAAGATTTAATAGCAAGATGGCAGTGAATATACTTGCATAAAGCACAGATGGTCAGAATTTACTCTGATGACTTCATTGCCCACTCATTCACTTTGTTTTCTTAATTACAAATCAGAGCTAGAGCCCTACGTTACATTTTGAAGAAAAGAATAGTGATTATAGTAATGGTGTGGCAGTTTTTACCTTTATGTTAATCATGTGCATACCATGTAGTCCATCTGTACCATATAGTCCACTATGCTTTTTAACAGAAAAAAAATCTCAAAATATGCACCAATTCCTGGCTGAATTATATTATATATACACATTTACAATATATATACACATATAGAAAACCTATACTTTTCTTTATATGTTCATATTATATGTGAGTGTGTATACACATACCCATTCACACACATATATGTAGGAGGGCTTTTTAAGAAGCTGTCATTTAAATTATCACAAAATTTAATCCATTTAGGCTTCAGCCACAAGGAATATGGTGCTTAAAAATGAAACTCGTGTCTGTCACTCCTTCTGGAGTCTGTCAATGCTAACGGGAGCTAGAAGAATTACTGCCAATAACTCAAAACTATAGAAAATTAAGAGAAGCTATGTGGGTCTTCTTAGAAACTTCCTTAATTCATAGAAGAATCTGGCTCTATATTATACTGAACTTTTCATAAACACACACAAAAAACCCCAGATTCTTTTAAGGTAAGCTCTTGAAAAGGATGTAACAAAGGGGCAACAAATATTTTAGATCATTATACATACTGGTTTAGACAGATTCTCTCATGGTTTAACCCAGCTGATAACTAAGCACCACGAAGCCGCTCGCTCACTCCCCCTCCCCCCCCCAATGGGATGGGGAGAGAATTGGGGGGGAAAAAAAAGTAAGACCCATGGGTTGAGATAGAGACAGTTTCATAAGAGAAAAAAATAACAATAATCATAATGATAATGGTAAGAGAATATACAGAATATACAAAACAAGTGATGCTCAATGCAATTGCTCACCACTCACTGACCGATGCCCAGCTTATCCCAAGCAGCAATCACTCCTCCCCCCAACCAACTAACTCCCCCCGAGCATGATGTTATATGGTATGGAATAGCTCTTCGGTCAGTTTGGGTTAGATGTCCTAGCTGTGCTCCCTCCACCTGGCCAAGCAGGAGAAGCTCAAAAAGTCCTTGAGTAGTCTAAGCACTTCTTAGCAACAACTGAAAACATCAGTGTGTTATCAACATTCTTGTAGTACTAAATCCAAAACACAGCACTATGCCAACTACTAAGAAAATTAACTCTATCCCAGCCAAAACCAGGACAGATTCTTTCCCCAGGACCATGCCAAGTATCAGATTGGAAAAGACATTTTCGTATTCAGTTGGTTAAATTAAAAGTAGAGAGTAGAAACTTCTGGGGTCCAAATTGCCATTAGTCACAAAGGATCTGAATGTCAAACGCTAGAGAAATCCAATTACTCTGTATTTCTCAGAAGTAGTGATCAAGTTACTTCCTGTCTCTTCTTCTAATATCTGCTTTACTTCCCAAGGTACAGGTGGATGTGTAACAATTATAAACCTTTTTGCCAAGTATGTTGTACATTTTCTGGAAGGTCCTTTATGTTATTAGTTCTTTATGTCAAGTCATCAAACTCACACATAGAACACACACACATATATAGATGTAAATATACCTGTGTGCATGTTTGTTTATCCTTAATCAATATAACTATACATCTAATAATTTTTTTGAATAAAATCTTATTAAAGGGCTAATATGGACAGGCTTATTTCAGATTCTGGAATAGGATGAAGCTCTGAACATCAAAGAATTTTCTAAATTCATAGTTGATATCAATCTCCACTATATTGGGGTATCTTCAGTGTAAACCTCTATTTAAGCCACACCTTTATTGTCAACAAAGAGATAGAAATAATTTCTAACCTTTGTGACCTATCTTTTACATCTAAATTAAGTTGAGAAGACTCAGTCTCTGAAAGTATCTTACAAAAGAACTAGGGGTGACTGGGTGACTAGCTTGAAGATGCCTGCCCTGTATATACCTATATTGTACCACATTAATTCCATCCCATTTCTCCTGAGTACATGAATAGCATTTACAAGGGCCACAACTAATTAGATCTCCAACCTCATTCATAATAATTGTGAGCAGAAAAACTTCTTTGAGTGGTGTATCTTAATTTAAGATTACATTGTCATAATCATAATTTGTTGAAGTGTTATGGGGAATTGCAAATAGCAAATTATTTTTCAGATGGCCTAGAAATTCAACAGAAAAGTGATGACAATGATTGTTCATTCAGCTGACTCACATTAAGAAAAAGAATCACATGGATAACTACACCTTTACAGTGTAAAGGTTTTCTCTTTTTCTCTTGTTGCCTTAAGTAAGATTTCCTCGTCAGATCAGTCACTAGAAGATGGCTGGCAGAAAGTTGCTCAAGTTTGATGTATGAGGTGACAGCAGTATTCAGGAAAAAGTGATCCTTGAGTCACTCAATTATCCCATAATGAAGTAAAATTACTCATAGTGAAAGACCGTTGTTGAGGAAATATAGTCAGTATGATCTCAAGAAGAGAGCTAGATCCACTGCCCAACTAAATGAGTTACAATGTTATGCGTACACAGTCTTAATTATTCACAGTAGCCTGGATTCATTCCACCCTCATTTGAGAAACTTAACTGAGGATGGAGACTGAATTTCTCAGTTTTCCTTACCTTGTGAGTTTAACAGTCTTTGAATGCCAAAACTAGATTCTTCCCAGATGAAACTACACAGGAAAATGCAGTTCAGGAGAGCACCTAATGTAGTACAACTCCTATGCAGAATTCAGCCCATGAGAGCAGTCTAGAGCTGGCATATATTACAATGCCTGAATTAATATAGCATGGGCACTTGGTCCTCATACCAACTATTTCACTCTGTTGATCCACTCAAGTTGTGCTGCACTACTTGCTAGTGTAGACACAGCCTTTGATATCTGGGTTTGGAGGATAGTCTTATGAACTTCCCACTGGAGTCAGATGAGAAGGGTTGGCTACCTTCAGAGTTTTATTCCATCTCCATAAGATCTGTTACCCTTCAAAAATACTGCACTCTGAGCTCATTATGGGTAGCTAGGCTAAGGTTATGAGTAATTTATAATAAGTGCTTGAAATGAAACATCTTGAAGCTGTGCCTGTGTACCCACTTAGACCTACTATTTCCTGAAAAACTTCTGTATTAAAATGAAATCATCTACTCACATCCTTTGAGCTCAAAGTTCCACAAGCACATTCTGCAAAGTTGCTGCAAATCATCCAGGCTAAAGCATATTAAGAAACTTGTAAGTAGATGCAGGTAAATGTGATATTCGAGCAAGTGGGAAACTTACTTAAGTTAACCATCACAATTATAATCACAAGGTAATCTGATTTTTATATTTCTTGGAGAATAAATAGTTCCATACAGCAAGACTAGCAGTATTTTTCTTTGACAAATTTATTGAAAGGAAAATCCTTGGCAAGAAATTGAATTACTCTGCAATTAAGATGCTACATAAATATCAGAAGAAAATATGTCAAAATACCAGTGATGTTTAAAAAAGATGAAATTAAGATCAAGAGAATCTTTCTGTGAGATTAATCTTTAACATAAAGGAATAGTAATGATCAGAACTGAACAATAAATGAGCCTGCTCTGTTTATTCAGGCTTTCATTTTTTTATGTTAATTCTCTAAGGTTTAAGGTCCAAGTCACAAGAATTATAATATAAGCCACAAGATGTTTACAGTTACAGTTCTCTTTATCTGGAAGAAGCTATTTTAGTTTTGAAAGGTTCCAGGTGGAGTAGTTAGAAAAGTGTGATGGGTTGACACTGGCTGGACACCAAGGTGCCCACCAAAGCCACTGTGTCACTCCCCTCTACAGCAGGACAGTCAGGGAGAAAATAAGATGGAAAAGAAAAAAACCTGTGGGTCAAGATAAAAGCAGTTTAATAAAAGCAAAAAAAAAAAAAAAAGGCAAAAGCAAAGGCCACGTGCAGTAGCAAACGTAAAACAAGATTTTATTTTCTACTTCCCATTAGCAGGGGATGTCCAGCCACTTACCGGGAAGCAGAGTTCAGTATGCATAGCCATTGCCCCGGAAGACAAAACTTCATAAAAAACAAATGCCCACCCTTCTTCCTCCTTTTCCATTAGCTTTTATATCTGACCTGACATCATATGGTATGGAATATCCCTTTGGTCAGTTTCAGTCAGGTGTCTTGACTACGTCCCCTCCCAAGATCTTGCCCCTACCAGCCCACTGGTGCTGCTGGTGGGGAATGTTGGAGACACATCCTTGACACTGTGCAAGCACTGCTCGGCAGTAGCCAAAACATTGGTGTGTTATCAACACCTTTCTACACACCAATAGAAAGCACAGCACTATGCAGCTCGACTCAATACAAACAGAAAACCTGGGGTAGGTAACCATCAAGAACTTATAGAGATAGTATACAGTTCATATGTTAAAATAATAAATTCATAACCAAAAGCTTATAATTTTTTTTCTGTTATGATTTGTGATTCTCTACAGGTATATCAGCTGAACATCAGTTTTTGCCAATCATAATAATTTCTTATTGCAAGTGGACTTCCAAACTTTAATATCTTCTACTGGGAATGCCTCTGAAAGTACAACTTTCATAGTCTCTACAACCAATACAGTCTTTACTATTTTCCTCTCATTTCTTTTTTATCTGTAATTCATTAATTCATGAAGGTCAAAAGTCCTTCAACTAGTATGAAAAAACTCAACAGTTTAAAATCCCACAGCAGAAGAAAGTAAAAAAGAAAATATTTAAAGATCTTTAACTTTCCACTCCTCCTATCTTTTGGAAGGTTGATCGGTCTCTATGTGATAGTAATATCAATGTTGATTTCTTGAAAAGTAGATGTCCTCAATTATTCAGTATAAATTGAAGGTAAAAACAAAACTCTATTAGTATGCATCCTTGCACTTCTTTGCCCCTCCACAGTTTCCTCATAACAATACACTTTCTCTTCTACTTATTGCAACTAACTGTTCCTTTAACTCCTCCAGAGACTTTGTAATAGTAATACATTAAGCTCAAAACCACCTGGATTTTGGTATTTGAATAGCTGAAGGGAATTTTTATTTCCCTTTAGTTTTCTTGTCTTAAATAAAAAAAGGAATAGTAAATTAAATATATGAAGGTCACAAGTATTGAAAAATTATTTAAAAAATCACCCGCAGAAAAGAAAAAAATGCCATCTGTAAGCAATTTGAAAAACTTGATTCTTTGTCACAATGCATTTGGTTTTATCTTCATTTAGATAATTGTAATTAATTAATATTATTAATTGTAATTAATTAATATTGCTGAGTTTCTGGACACATCCATACAGTGATCTCATTCATTTAAGTGATGGTCCTATGTAAAATGTGACACCAATCTGACATGGGGGAATTTAGGTGCTGCAGTAATGAAAGCAGAACCATAGCGCTCAGTGTCACGTAGTCTCAAATTTATTTACTAAGCAGCTGGTTAGTGATTTATATGCTACACTGCAAACTTCACACTTGTGATGATCAAGTCCCTCTTGTCCCCTCTGGTCCATTTCAGACCTATACCATGGATCCAGGGGTATCCCCATATGTAGAGACAATTAGCATTTGTTATGTAGGTCATAAGGACAGTGACGTGACAACTTGGGTCATCTGTGCTGATTTCCTTCTTTCCCATATGTACCAGAGTAACCTAAACAGGCTGGCTGGGTAGACATGCTTTGGGTCTCATTTACCTGAGCAGTGACCTCAGAGGCAGGCCTTATCTCATTGCAATAGTAAAGATATGACTGATCTAGGTTAAAATTCAGTACCTAAGGCTTGCATGAGAAATTAGCAATGATGAAAATCTAGAATAACATATGGAATTACTGGAGTGAGTCCAGTGAAAGGCCACAAAGAGGATCAAGGGACTGAAGCATCTTTCATAGGAGAAGAGGCAAAGAGGGTTAGGACTGTGCAGCCTGGAGAACAGAGGCTCAGGGAAATGAAGAAGAGAGAGACAGACTCTTCTCAGTGGTGCCAAGAGGCAATCTGCATAAATTGAAGCACATGCTATTCTGTCTGAACATAAGAAAACAGTTGTTTGCTGTGAGGGTGGTTGAACACTGGAACAGGTTTCCCAGAGACATTGTGGTGTTTCCATCTGTGGAGGTATTGAAAATCTGACTGAACACAGTCCTAGACAACCTGCTGTAGGTGACTGTATTCTGATTTGGGCAGGGGATGGCCGAAAAAGTCTCTTCTGACTTCAAACATTCTGTGACTCAGTGATTCAGTTTTTCAGCCTTCCTCTCCACCCACCCCAGTATTTTTATTGGTGCTCTTTGCCCTCGCTCAAGAAGGTGTCATAAGATTAGCAGACACATTTGCTTGATACCATGTGTGCCACCTCTAAAGAGTTCACACTTGTCAGTGAGGCCCTAATAAAAAATGCACTGGTGTCACTGGGCCACTGTTTGTATGGTCAGCATCATCCCCTTGGATTCTTGTATTTGAGACTGTGGAGTGGCTTGGTTTCAAAAAGAGGGTGGTGAATGTCCCTTTTGGAGTGCCAGAATTATCCCTACTCGTAAATTCTTTTTTCTGACCACATATAACATAATATCAGGTGCCTTAAGGACTTCCTGCTTGGCCATGCACATGTCAAGGAAAAGATTCATCTTGCTTTATACATAGACTTATTAGAGTTAGATAACCAAGTTTGTGCTGGTTTCCATAGGCTCACTTTAAAGTGAATTAATACAAACACTTAGTTCTGGAGGGTTAGAATTTCCAAAACTCAGGATCACATATCAGAATAAGAGTTTTGATCTAACTTTACAAACTGCTATAAATTAATATCCCGTACTGCATTTTTAAATGTGTTAATTAATGATTCTGATTCCACACCAGTGGGGCCACTTAATCACAAAAAGAGAATTCACACTAAGTATTATTTCAACAAAATTTGCATTTCTTACCAGAGTTAAAAATCAGTATTGATCCATCAGTGTTAGCTGTTATTTGTTTTTAAATTCACAAACAACTTTCTTATCTGGGTCACCTTGAGACTTCATTTATAATTCTGTTTGGGGTTTTTTTTCCAAGACCTGCTGAAATACCACTACAGCTGGCTAAAAAATCCAGGACTTGATTTAGTAAATTCTTAGTTACACAGACAGTCTCACTGGTTTTAAATCATATGTGTTATGAAAAAATAGGTACATGGGTAATGAGCTCAAGATATGTCATGGAACAGGAATCATGTGAAGTGAATGCTGAAAATAATATAGCCATAATATAGCCATATAGCCATAATATAGCCATATATATATAGCCATATTCATTGTTATGTTTGGTATGTAGTTGTAGTAGAGCAATTAAATTAAGACCTAGAATAAAATTGCCTTTCTTAGGCCTTACTGTCATCTTACTTGATTTTTAATCATAGATCAAATAAGAAGCATTGCTTTTTGAAAGGTAAGCAAAACAAAATCTGTTTAGGTGTGTCTAAGACCGACCAAGCAGTCAAATATTTTCTTGTCTCAAACAACTTGTGAAGGCAGAGGGGGAACAGAGGGGGCCAGGGTGAGCCCTGCGGAGGTAGGGCGGCAGGCTGCCTCCCCGACTTCTGGAGGGCAACAACTGAGCACACACTGGTCAGCAGGTATTCACAGATGGAGCGCGTGACTGCCAAAGACTCTCTCTGCCCCACCAACACCCCCTGAAGCTAATTCAAGACCTTTCTAGAACACTTGATTGTGCAGAAGTGAGGTGGTCCTCACCTCAGGAGCGGTCTTTGATTAATGAGGCTGTATAAGGATGAGCGCATACGTTTTTCCCTGTCAACCCACCACCTACAAATCAAGACTCTGGAACAAGATGACAGTGTGGGATCCAAGGGTGGTGATATCTTTCCACTATGCTGTCCCTCTTCTCGCTCTCCTTCCTTTTCTCTCTCCTTTCCTGTTTAGCTATTTCCCTTTGATGGTTGTGCCTAAATTTGTTGGTAAGAGAATTTTTCCTGTGCCAAAGCCTTTTATTCATGAAGTTTGTTGACTGTTGCCAATAAACTGTTTTCTACCATTCCTCTCAGTCATTCCTGTGACTCGACCAGCTTTGTGGCCCTGCTGCACAGGGATCACCTCTCTTGTTGGCGCTCCTCTCAGGGGATTACAAAGATTCACCTCCCTCGTCACCCACTGAGAGGGATGAGATAAGATTGTTGAAGTGTAATATTTTTGTTATCAGGAAATCTTAGAAAAGAAACAAGTGTCTGAAGAATAGTGTATCACTATTAAAAATCGTAAATAGAAAAAAAAAGAACATTGTTAAGGTGATTGAATCTGTCTATCAATAATGTAAATCTGTTATGTTCTGTAACAATTTATGTTAAATATGAAGCTAAAGAAAGTTCCAAGTAAAACACTGGAATTATTTTTTTTCCCCTACATTTTTAAGTCTTTCATCCTTTTCTACATATGACCTCACTTCAAAAGGAATTCAAAAGGATGATACAATGGCTTCTAGCTTTTATACACTCTGCTATATCTACCACAATGAACCAAACATTTATAGGAGACTGGAAAGAATAATAAAATTATTGAAAAAAACCCAAACATTGCTAGATTAAGTAATGTCTATAGGTAGATAATGATCAGACTCAACAGTATATACAATGGCAAATGTGAGAGGTATATAGGGCACTGCTTTTTTCCTTCCTCACTTTCTCACCCCTCCAGTTCTTTTCCTTCAATAATAGAGGTACACTACCAAGGAAATCAAAGATGTGAAAGGACTACTAGGACACTTCATCTGCAGAGGCTGTATGCCCCTTAAACAATGCACAAGTAGGGCCTGGCTCATTCCAGCAGCTGTATTTTCCATTTCCTTTATTGCATTTTACAAAAATTAGCAAGTAACAGAGGTGTACTCTATTAAAAGGGAAAAAAAGTTATTTTTATCTTAAATCTTCCATTTATTTTTCTTCTATCACAACAAACCCCCATTTTTTTAAGAATTTAGCTGTTCTGAGAGCAACTGTGAAAAGGCTTCCTTTGCCTTTTTAGTGTATTGTGGTTCTTCCAAGACTTTTGCATGTTTCAACTCTGGTCCTTATTTTTATCACTTTCATGAAGAATTAGGATAACCAGTTTAATTTCGAAAGTGCTAAATGTTCCCATTTGAAATCTGATCACAGTCCATCTGGCCTTAGTTAAAGCAACAGCTAAATAGAAGATACTAAGTAGAACGTAATTACATATTATGTTTCAAAATTTGAAAATTAGAAAGTAACTTGATTAAACAGACTGTGGTGCAACAATATATATCACATAGAATATGCATTAATTGCAAAACTAACTGCTGACTAGGATAATTTATATAATAATTTTCATGTACTTCCTCTTTCTGAATTTTTCTCTTTGACATTTTTGCATTAAGAAATTATTATGTTTTGTATTTTAATGTAATTTTTCCATTTAAATTACCAAGCAGTTACTCATTATGGTTATGACTGTGCATGGCTTTTGGCACTAACATATCTCTGAAAATGTATTGTTTATAATTCCAAATCCTCAGCTTTATCATTTAAAATTTTAACTCATCTCTATAGCTGGAGTAATATTGTTCCTTTGTTTTCAGCCAAACTATTCTGGTTTAGAGAAGCTAGGGAATTTGCTCTTTTTTACTGCATGTTTCTTTCTGATTGTCCTTAAGTCTGTAAAATAGTTAAATATGCTCCTAAAATAAGTAATGTGCATTTCCTATACCTGCTCTAAAAATTCCTATTTTCCTCTCTAGCTGTGAACGTGTATTGACTGATCTAAATGCAACATGTACGATGGTGTTGGTATTGCATTCTATTCCTTTTCACTACTTCTGATACAAGGTTTTGCCTTCTGCACCCCTTCAGTTGCCTCTTCTGTTGCCCTTCAATCCTTTATTGCCTTTTGTCAGCTCGGGCTGCTCGTTGGTTTAATCTTCCTTTCTCATCATTAACTGCTGCCATCTTTCTCTTCTTCAGTCCCTTTTGCATGCAAGCCTGCATACTTGGCCCTTCCCTATCCTTCTGCTAGCAAGCTGGCTTCCCATTTTTAAACAACAGAAATTGGAGAGAGGAGACAGAGGGATTCATCTGGGCTTCTCTCATGCAAAAAGCTACAACCACTTTAGGCACTGATCACAACAGATTAGTAATAGAAGGTTATGACTACACCTGGCATACTGTGCTACTTTCATATGACAGAAAAGGTTACCAGCGAAGTACATGTTAAAAGTCCCATGAGTTTTAATAATATTAGGTTTTAATCCTAGCATGCTCATCTACAGTTTGGAATTGAAGTCAATGCCCAGCTGTGTCTGCAGTAGTCTGTGTGTCAGTTAAACAGCAAAAGAGAAGAAAAAAGAATGTAGGGACACAAAAATGTATAGCTGACTTAACACTTCAAATTCCCGAAGCAGACATCTGACAAACTGCCCCATTCCCTGAAATGTGTTGCCTTAAAACTGTCCCATAAAATAATAAAAAAAAAAAAAAAAAAAAATTAACTGGGAACTCTTCACACAGCATGAACTTTATTAAACTGTCTGTTTATCAAAGAAAGATCTGAAGACATGGCAACTCACAAAGACATATTTCATATAAGCTAGTAAATAAGTAAACTGCTTAGTGGTATGTTCTCTTCATTTTCCTTTTTCCAGCAAAGGATTTAACTACAGCAAGTGTATGTAATGTTTTAAAGTTCAAAGAATTCTAGGAATGTCTATTTTGTTTTGCGTAAAATGATTTTGTACCTTTTCTTAAAAAGAAAAGATTATGTTCACCATTCAACTTAGCATAAGGCATTAACCTCTAACTTGATAACGTACATAAAAGTCAAGGTTTGTTAAAGTATCTCTTAAACTAGGAATATGAATTTCAGCAAAATGAAAGAAGTGTGCATAATGTTTTCCTCAGAATTTTTAGGAAGAACACTAAAAATGAAGTGACCCATGACATGAAATAAGAGCATTTAAAGCATAAGGAGTATAAACACTTGGCCTTCATGGACTGTTAAGGAGTTGAATGTCATGCTTCTGCTGTGAAAAGACAGAAAACCCCTAAGGCCTGTTCAGCTCTGCATAATGATCTGATTTTGATTGCAACTTTTTGCTGTTACTGAAAAAATCTGTGGTGTCAGAATCACATTTAAATGTGGGGTTTATCTTTTTTTGCTGTAAAAAGGGGGATGGTCTTCAAAGGAAAATGATAATTTAAGTCAAGTTGCACATACAGAGGGTTTGTCCCAGGTTTTGGGGGCTTTGGTTTTTTTCAAAGTAGCAATGTGTTTACCCTTGCTCAATATTTGCAGCATTTCCTGACACAAATTATTCCATTTGTTTTTACAGAATGACATGCACAGTCTAATTACACCCAGCAAAGTTTCTAAGTGCTTAGCTTTAGGCACATGCTTTATGAGTGGTATATGAATAAATGCTTTCATAAGGAAAGATTAATTTAGATATATGCCTAACTGGTTTGTTGAACTAGTAACCTAGGTGTTACTCCATGGGAGTAAGAAAATAGGATTCAATAAAAATCTGATACAATTAAAAAAGTATGTTTCTTTATGTAGAATCATAGATTAGAAGTAATCTTCAGGTAGGTGTCTATATGAGTTTAATGTTGAAGATCCAATTACTTGTGGAGATCAGCAGCTCAATTACTTGCCTAAAGATGGATATCTTGTGCAGTTTCAGATGTCAGAGTGTGCCTATGACAGGTACATAACTTTGGCAGATACACTTCAGGACTGACTATGCCTTCCTGGAATGGCAATTAGGAGCCAAGCAGGGCCAGAGCCACCACAGATGACACTCATGTTTTGGCAATTGATTCAAATACAAACTGCCAAACCAGGCAAAATGGATGTTTTCTTCTGAAACTTTAAAAATATTAGAAAAGTAACCAAACAGCTCCAAACCTGTCCATTTTTTAATCTAATACACAGTTAAAATATAGAGGTTTAATCCAATCCTCCTTTTTATTCTCCTACCTCAGAAAAAAAAAAAGTAAATCCAAAACCAAAGAAACATGCAGGTTCAGAGATATCAAATATAAAGATGTACCATAGGACAAAAGAATGAGTTCTCAACAAGTAAGTGACTTGCTTTTATATTTCTCTCTTTTTTTTTTTTTTTTTAGGATAAAAAATAAATCACACAGGAATTGTGCAGTAGAACTTCTCTGCTATTTTGTTCAAATGTGACGGTAGGCAGGAGACAAATGGCTATGCCTAGACCTCTGAATACCATGGTAAAACCTAAATGGCAACTAGGCAGTGTGAAATAGGAACCTATGACAAGAATAACTCATGGGATGGATTAAATGTTTTCCAAACCGCTGTAATTACAACAAATACCATATATTTTAGGGACATGGTTTAGTGGTGGGATGGCAGTGCTAGGTTAATGGTTGGACTCGATGATCTTAAAGGTCTTTTCCAACCGAGGTGATTCTATGATTCTATGT